>QUSF01000036.1:5859979-5948430 GCA_003676055.1 Chloebia gouldiae | reverse complement strand
TGGATGGGTGGGTGGGTGGGTGGATGGATGGGTGGGTAGGTGGATGGACGGATGGATGGATGGATGGGTGTTCCCTCATCCTCCACAGCTTTAAAGCTGCAATCAGCCAGTGCTGGAGGCTTGTTCTTAGAATGGGTCCTGAGTTGTTCTGTTCTGCTGCCTCTGATTGGGAAGAACTGGAATTGGTGGCCCAAATGAGTGCTTTCACTCCTGTCTTCCCAGAGACTGGGGGCATGGCAGTGTGTGAATATCTTGCCTTGGGAGGTGGTCTCTTCATGGCACATCACTTGTGCATTAATTGCTTTTCTTGTTAGCATTGGCACCCCTCAGATTTATGAGAGGATCAGAATATAAATCTTGTTTTCCACCAGAAGAGATGAAATAACAGACTGCAAACCATGCAGCTGAATCTGTGGACAGGGGCTGATGGCAGCAGTATCTCCCATAGAATTGCTGTTGTTCTTAACCTGTTTAGGAAGTTAGATTTTATTTCAGTCATAAATTAAAGCATTTCCAGTAAGTGATGCTTGATACTTCATAAATACTTCATCAATTAAATGCTCCTTCTGATGCCTGCAAGCTCAGATGTTACACTTCGCATCATTAAAATCTAATTTATGACCTTTGCAGCGGATAAGTCATATTCTCTTTCAACGGATGGATTTTATTATTATATCATTATATGTAAAATTAATGTGGAAAGATGTTTGCTTTACATGGCTCAAAGACGGGTATGAGCTCTCACAGAAGCAACTTTAGTGAATCCTTTATTTTCAGGTATTGAGTGCAGTGTGTGCATGGGACAGGCTTTTGTGTACAGAGTTGCCACATGGCTGAAAAAAAGAAGGAATGAAATAATGTTTAAATATTCTGCGTGTTTGCATCAGAGTGCTTGTAAGAAAGGTCAGGTTTGCTTTAGTATCCTAAAGGCTGCTGAGTTTTGTTTCCAGCACAATAAAAGGCTCTGTGACTATGAGACAACAGTGAGTTGTGTAGCTCAAGTCTATTAAGACTGTCAGCAGACCAGGACTTGTGAAGTCATTAAGGATAAAAGGGTGGGAGGAAATCCTTCTGACTAAAAGCAAAGGGTCAAAATAGTTTTGAGAATATCAGGAGTTGCTTTGACTTTAAGCAAAAGAACTCTGTGGTATAATTCCTGTGCACTGTACAGAGGTTCTAGTTCTCATTTTACATCTTAAGAGAAGAAGTTATGAGATGCTATTTGCATTTAACGATGCTCCAATTTGTCATTCAATGCTGGCTGAAGTCAAGTTACTGTGAAACAACTTTACAACAGGTTCCTTTTATGAACAATTCATGGATATAAGCAACACTAAAGGTACCATCAAGTGTCACAAAAATTATGTAGCAATGCACTTCTGAATGCAATTTTTATTTCCTGTGCTTTCTAATCAGCAAATACAGGTTAAAAACTGCACTGCCATTGAGCGTTATTTTATTGCAGTGGACCATGAATTTGTGTGGTAAAATCAGCTTTCACAAGCTGGAGGAATTAAAGTTACTAGAATGTCACACTTGGCTTTCTAGCAAAGACCAGCAGCCGGGGGTTTGGGAGCTTCAGTGTGAAGGAAAACAGAGTTGTCCCTTGCTGTGACAGGTGTGTCACCGTGTGCTGCTCACACTCATTGAAGTGAGGTTTCTGACACATCAGAGTGGTGTGAGGGAAGTTTTTTTGCAGGAGTTTCTTCTGAAAGTGCTCTTCTGAAACCTTGGACACCCACTGTAACAGCACAAGAAAATCCTGTTTTCTTTCCCATGTGTCTTCTACCTAAGTAGTCCTTGCCCTTTCTGTGAGGCTCTCTCGTTAATGTTTTCAGATGTGATTTTAGAAAAGCACATACTTTTTTTTTCCTGAGTCATCCCTTTAAAAAATGTTACTCCCTGTGCAGTGACCTGAACAGCTGAGTTTGTGTTTGTATCCACCAAATGAGGAACACGCTACAGAGACTCTTACAGCTGATGAGGCACAGCCCTACTGTGGGTCTATCTTGTTCAAATTCACATTAGCAGCTGGCTATGAGCTGGCATTGTTCCATGGAATTAATTGCATCGTAGATTTTAGGGACAGAGAAGGCAATCAGTATGCCTCTCTTCCCAAGTAAAATGAACCTCAGAATTTCAGCACATGATTCCTGTGTAAAGCCTCATGACCTTTAGTGGAACTGCGCACATGTTATAGAAAAATGCCTGTTTTATTCAAATGATTAGGCAATGAGGTATTATTCTCCATGGTCATTCCCCCTAGCTAGTATTCTAGTGGTTCATAACACTTTCCTGATAAAAGACGTGTATGATAAGCAGCTTAAATTTTTAACATCTGAAGACACTGTTTTCCATGTGCTTTTGTCAAACAGATAATTATCCAAGGGTTTCTTATATAGACAGCCAGGTCAGGGTCTAGTCCCTTCTGCAATCACACATTTCATAACAGCTAAGAAGGTGACCTGTTATGTCTTAAGAAATGGTAAATATACACAAAGAAGTGAAGCTCATGCCTGTTAATAAGGCAAGCCCCAAACCACACATCATTAACTGTGTAGGTGGAAATGAGACCCTGACATGTGGATTGTGTGGACTGATTTCAGCAGTGAATTTATCTGAGAGCCTCATGAGCTTCACACTTCCCCTGGCAGCTCATGTACCTTGGTACTGACCTATGGCAGAGATACATGTCAGTCAAGAACACAGCTCTTCACAAGCTAGTTTGACTGACAAGTCAAGATCCAGCTGGTTTAATTTCAAACTGTCTTCACCTTGAAAGGGCAATATTATAAAAAATGCTGTTGAATTGCATGCGCTCTCTTTCTGTTTTGTAAATGTCTGCAAAAAACATCTTGAAGAACTTGGATTCAGAGCTGGAGTAATGGAGTTAAGAGACAGTGCTGAGGGGGACATGGCTCATGGCAGAGGGCAGGTTTGTTTCCCAAGTTAGCTTTGTAAGCAGAAAATTTACTTGCTGGAGGAGGAGGAAGCCTTGGGGACTGGATGGCTTGACACAAACTAGAGGAGAGTGAATTCATCAAGAAACTTGGAGATTTCCTCAGGCAGCTGACTGGTGGCTCCCAAGGACTCCCGAGGCAGAAGAAGCTCTTTGTATAAAAAATAGAGGGTAACAAATCCCAGAAAGGAAAGAAATGACGGATGGGAGGTATGAAATGGAGAAGAGCTTGGAGATGAAGCAGCACAGACCAGTGTCTGGAGATATATTAGCTTTTAATTTACTGTTTTATTTAAACAAACTTAAACATGGAATTTGCTTCCAGCCACAGACAGGGAACACACAGCTGTGGTTGCATTTGTGAATGCTACCCTTAGCTGCAACCTAAAGATTCTGATTAAATAGTTCTTTATAATGAAAGCTGTTTAACTTTTCATTCTCATCTGTGTGGTTTTTGGGTTGCATTTTGTTTTGAATTTGATTTTGTCAAGAAGTCAAGGGTGCCCATGGTAAAGTTCTGCTCCAGGTGCCTGTTGATAAATCAAGAGTAAAGTGAGTGATTCAAACTTTACTTTGGTCAGTATTTACAGAAAAACAAAAATGAAGCCATAATTAGATTTTTGTAAATGTCCTTCTCTCTCATGGCCTGTGCACTTTTGGAGCTGCCTGAACAGAGTACCCACCACGTGTCACACAGGTGGGTGAAAGGAAAGCTCACAGGGCTGTGGGAGGAGACACTCCCTGCAGGGCAGCCCGATCATCTGTTGGGCAAACCGGAATAGAAACACACTTTTCTGTCTTTTCTCTTTTCTCTGTGCCACATCTCACACTAATAACTATTGATCCAGCACTGGGAGATGAAGAAATCTGATGTTCTGTCAAGGAGAGAAATAGTGGTTTGTTACTATCAGTGTTAGAAGCACAAGTCTGCTCTTAAAGTGTTTGCTAACTGAGGACATCATCAAAGCTTTTAAAAATGGTCTTGTGTTTTTTCTCACAGAGTTGTCTGTTGGTAAATTTGTAGCACTTACTGTTCTACATTTGCTTAAAACTTTTATCTTGAAGAAAAACTCAGCATAAATAGTATAAACTTTCCATGTATTTTGCTGCATATAGATTCTCATTAGTCTCCTTGTAGCGATGCATTAAAAAGCTTATAAACACCCATCCTTTTTATAAACTAATTTTGTTTTCAAGTTGTGTTTCTGAACACAATTATTTTCTCTAATTTCTACTGTTTGTAATTTTTTACTAATTTAGATTATTTTTATTCACAAAAAAGAACAATTTTCATCCTTTGCCAGATACATTGTCTTTGCACTGCTCTAACACTTTCAAATACAGACATTATGTTGACAATTTCACAGCACTTTATCACAATATGCTAACAGGTTTCCTCTCCTTGTTACCTTTGTCAGATTTTGGTTCTCTGCTGCTCCATTTCCCAGTAAAAGCATAAAACATAATTGTGCAGTCATTGTGCACTAGTGACCGGCTTAAAAGCTTTGTTTTGGTAACCATGTGGGTTACTGGAGGGGGCTCAGTGAAGGCAGAAGAATGTTTTGTCATAAAACCTCCAAACCGTTTTTTGACTAAACCTAATTTTCCGATTCATTTATTTTATTCTCATTAGCACATGGATTGTTCTTAATGTCATATTTATCAGGCGTCTTGAGGGCAATGCAAAATTCTTCTGCAACTTTGATTCAGTTTATCTAATCCAAACATTGGTGGGGGACAGGGAACTTAGAATACCAATTTCTAAGTGAGTGTTGAGAACCTACTTTAGTTGCTGGGATGTGTAAGCTGCCTCTTTTATTACTTGAATCATACCCTAAAAATACCTGCATTTAAGCTTAAACTTGTGATTGTATCAACACTGAAAAACCTTGCAGCTGTGCCTGCCTGTTTTTGATGAATTTGTCAAATCAAAATGTCTGGATTGTATTCAACAATGAAACAAACTACCTTCTGAAACATGAAATATCCTAGGATATCCAACATTTCCTAGCCAGACCGAGACAGCTTCATTAGGTCTCATCCTAGTGTATCCAGTTTTGTACTCTTTAATTTGCCCTGAACAGTTAGAATGTATCTGGAGGGTTTTTTGGTCAGATTTTTGGGTAAGGAGAAAATTCAGGTCCAACATGTATTTGCACGAGGAAAAGTCTTGCATATAACTAGAATTATGTACCTGTATGGAAAAAAAGTCTCCATGGATTAATTGCAGCTCTCAAAATCAGTGAAGCAGAAGACAGCTTTTGTAGGTAGTGTCTTTAAGTAGATGTCTGAAGTCTTTTTCCTATGATTAATCACTGAGAAGCTGAGAAAATTATTACAATATTATTATTATCAATACCCTGCTAAATCCTTCAGATTTTTTTAATATTCTGGCATTAGCCTTTTTTTGGGTTTAATCAACAAATTTTATTCCTCTAAGCCATGACATCAAGGAGTATGTCAGTGCTCTGCATTTTAAACATTTTAATAATCACTTTACTTCAAAGGCTGGAAAAGGATTTTTAAAGTGATGTTAGGAAATCTGGTAGAGAGATTTTAGATTATTTTTAAAAGCTTAAACCTTGCAGGTGATATTGCTCCATGACTATATTAGCAGAATGTTAGCTGAAGCATTTCCATGCCTTCTTTTCACATATTTACTCATATGTAACCAAGGATCTGAACTATTAAATTTTCAGTGTTAGATGCTCAAGTTGAACACAATACTCTTAAAAGACTTTTCCAATCTCATTTGATTCTATGAGTCTGTTATTCTCTGTTTTGTCATTGAATAAACTAAGCACATATGACTCAACATTATGCTTCCAACTTCCCTTTGCTAACAGGATTGGTATCCACTGTAATGTTTTGTAGATTATCAAAAAACAGTAATTAATTTTAGCCATGGGTGAGCTCAGTATATTAAACACCATGAAACAATGCACTAGAAAATAGATGTCCAGTTTTAAAATAATTAGCTCAACAGCAACCTTTACCCCTGCAGGAAAAAAACTTATACTTTTTTCCTACAATGATAAATTTTAATGTTTTCCTCAAGGAGCTTTTTAATATATAATTTTTTTCTCCTCTTTGGGTACATATAATTTCCATTTATATTATCAAATGAAAATGCAATAAAAAGTCAACAAACTATTTCTGATCAGAAGCAGACTTGCAATGTGCATGAGTCAGATAAATCTACAGAAGAAAAAGAAGATTCTGGTCTTCTTGTAGATTCCCTGGCAATGGAGAAAATTACATTAAAAAATGTTCTGTCCCATTCAAGAGAACCTATTAAGTTGACCTGGTTTCACTAAAGATATTAAAGAGAACCCACCCCATAAACTACCCATCAATGCTTCCAATTTCACGTTACCTGAGTATTTGCCATCCATGAAATAGGAAGCTTTATTTTAGAAACAGCAGCATGAGGTATTGCTGGAGCAAATTCTAATTTGTCAGGTGGAATGTTACAAGCTTCCAGCCCCTAGATTAAAGATGTGTCCAGTCTCAACATTCTCAATCCCGTGAGGGAAAAGGGAAGAAAGGCCAGAAAGAGAAGGATGTACATCAACAAGGTTTTAGACCATTTCTTAGGAGGACAAATTAAGAAGCTGCTTTCCTACTCAGAGTTAGCAGAGACAGTGAATTTCCCCCAGTGCATTTCAGAGATGGACTCAGGTGCTTTTGTTTCCTGATCCTGCACATGGGAGCGTTGATTCAGTCCATGGACAACTGATGGGTAATTTGGGATGTATAAACTGGGTTAAAGGACAGGGCAGTTACAGCACTAAATCCTCATGCAGGATGGGTTTGAATCTGTGAGTCTCTTCTGAAAGCACAAAGTGATTCACCCACCTGGCATACAGGTGTGAAAAGTCAATAGGTCGTTAAGCATTCTGGCTTTTAAAATTATTTTTACTGACTTGGAATTTGTGTTTCTCAGATTCTGTTTACTGAATTTTCAGATTTCATGAGTCAGGAGGGAGGGAGAGAGGAAGTAAGGGAAAAGGAGGAGGGGAGGGAAGGGAAAGGTAGAGGTGCGAGGGGAGAAAGGGAAAACAGGTAGGAAAGGGGAGAGGGAATAAAAGGGAGTGTAAAACAGAGGAAATCAGTATAAAGTACAAATTCACCAGCTTTGAGCAGCTTATTATTGATGTCCTGATAGCATTATTCTTTTGTCAGAATTGGTGTTATGACAGAGGTGCTTCAGCACCAGCAGAGGTTTAGCGAAAACTGTGGCCAAGCCAATACTATTGTTCTGCTAATTCATTTTACAGCCACCCTCTAAATTACTCCTACTTTATGGTAAAGTAGTCACTGAGGTTTAATTAAGCACATAGGATATAAGTGAAAACACTTTGTAGTGCAAGAGGTGCATTAGATGCAGACAGAAAAGAACTGTGAACTCAAAGCTCATTGACTACTTTGAGCAAAAAGAGATCTGATGTTGCCAGTCACTGGCAAAAATGGATTTTGAGTGCTGTTTGATGCAATGTTTTAGTAAACCTGCAATCCCTTTCTGGTTCTAAACAATAATTTTAATAATAATAATTCTAAATACTTATTGCCTTATAGGCCAGTTCTACAATCAGTAGCAAACCTGGCACATACAAAGTTCTCTTCCTTAAAGTACTGAGATAATATGCATGCTGTGGAGAAATGCTACCTGTAAGAACCTTATTTAATGGGTTGCTGTCCTCTTCTTTGATTAGAAAACCAGTTTTGGGGGGAAAAGCAGACAGGTTTCAATGTATAAGCAGTTTCTGCACTCAGCAAGAGTTCAAAGCACAAAGAAGCTGGAAAAGCCTTATAGAGTGGAAGGTTAAAATTAAATGATTTCAAGGGTCAGTAAGCATATAATGGCCTTACCCTAGCATTGTTTGGAATGCCTGGCTCAGAATTGCTGTCAGAGGAGTCAGAATGAAATGCTTTGTTGTGATTCAAAATGAGCTCAAGATGCTGACAGCATCTCATCAAAGTGAGGCAGTTCACAGAAAACAGTGAGATTCTCGGAAAACTGACTTTTCTTTAGTCAGTCCTGACAAGAAGGACATGATGACAGTTTGGACTCCTTTTTTCTGCTGAACTCCTCTCTGTGTCCCTTGCTCCTGTGAGCATCAAAGTGTCATACTGACTATGAGTCTGCAAAACACACTTCATGTCAGAAAGGATCCTGTAATATTTATCTGTAGCTTCTACCTGTGATTTTAAACAGAAGATGAGAGTAAAATAGAAGTTTAAAATAATTTAATATGTGTAAGTTCTGTTTTCACCTAAGTTCCTCTTTTTCAAGAGTATGTAGGCACTTGGAGGGAAGGACAGATTTTGAATGCCTGAGATGAGAATCCTCTTTGAAAACACATCCTTCTGGATCACAGTAGTGCTTCTGAACAAAGTGCATATTCAGAGCTGTGAAGCTGCCAGCAGACAGGTGCTGCTCTCTTCTGTGCTGTTCAGAAGGTTCAGCCTTCTGAAATTGCTTACCTGCCTCCACTGACTGCCCAGGGAACTGAATTTCCATTGTTTGGACTGCCTGCCAGATTGACTGGTTTTAGAAGCAGCCATTTCATGACCAAATCTATTTGTCCTGGAAAATTTACTCTACTTATTACTGTCCCCCTATGATGAGTTGGGAACCTCTTTACACAGAGTGTCTCTTGATGCCAAACCTTCTGCATCATCTGTGCTTCTCTTTAAGCTGTTTGCATTGATGTGTGGAAGAGTATGCTTGCCTTTTTCTGCTTTCCTAAATTACTATCACTAAATCCCCTGGGTTTTTATGAAATCTGGCCTCTTTTGCAGAGTTGCTGGTATTCTAAGGGATTGAGACTGTGTATTCTAGTAACTGTCCGTGGAAATACAGAGAATTAGAAGCACTTTTTTTTTGTTGTTGCTCCATCTGTTTGGACTCAAGGACTGAGCAAGGAACAAATGAGAAGAAAATATGCAATAATATATAAGTTATAGCTTGGAAGTTTTATTGCCAATAAAAAACCACTTAGATAAATAAGCAGTTTAGGGGTTCTCAATGACTCGGAGTTGGTAATGGAGTGGAAAACTGCATTGCTCCAGGACCTGCTTGGCTTCCATTAGGTAACTGTTAAGTCATCTTGTTCAAGTCCAAGAGAGCAGTGATCTCAGGATATTTTTCTGATGTGTATTCCTAGTATGCCATAATGTCAATTTTTAATAGAGAAACTTGATGGTGGTTTCACATGACTGACACATATTAATGGCATGTGGGGTATCATGTAGCAGTAGTCATATTTGAGTCTCAGTTGCTAAGCATTGTTGCTGTTGCTAAATCTGAACATCAGAGTTTTTTGACTATGTTTTCACAAGCAAAACCAAGTTTTTGGGGGTGTGTACAGACATTTACTGCTATGTATTAATTCCTGCTTCTGCTTCAAACAATAGTTAAGTTTAGAGCTCTTAATTATGAAATGGACAGGGGCACATCAAAGCAGGTAGTAAGTATTTGCTAACTGTATTTCATAAGCATGAGGTTTACCAATGTTAAGAGGAGCTTATATAGCATTAGGAAGTACAACATTTTCTTTTGATAGTTATATTAATTACTTCCTTCTTTGTAGTTAGTGCACATATATTAGATTCATTTACCAAGGAGGAGATGGAAATATGGAAAAAATTAAGGAAGAATTGTTGCTTCATACTGAAATACATAGCTTTTGTGGCAAATTCCTCCTCTCACAGCAGGCTTTGTCAGAAAAACTTACTCCCTGAACCTAAAGATTTTATTAAAAAGACATAGAATCTTATTCCCACAGGTTACATGCTCAGCACACACTATATATTGTTCTAAGCCAAGGCTTTGCTTTAAAGCAAATATATATTCACTTGTATACTCACAAGGCTGTGTCAGAATGAGCACTGCTTGCCAAAAAACAAAGGGCACGCACAGGCTGAATGCTGAATGAAATTCAATAGAATTTCTCTGTTGGAGGTGAGGAGAATGGGAACCTTCTGTAGTTGATAGCCTGACCTTGTGATTAAGGTGAAGTTGTGCCATTTTCTCACCATTCTGCTGGTAGGAACAGCCAGTGGTCTGCCCCCAGGTCAGAAGTGGCTTCAGGCTCAGCTGCAGGGGAAGAGGAAAAACAGACTCAACTCAAGCCTCCAGAGATTTTCCTGTGCAAGCATGGGGAGATCCAGGTGGGTTAGCTTCCTGTACAGCAAGAGATTTTGGGAAAAAATTATTATTTCTAACTGCATATTAAGTGAGAAAATGCAGGGTTTCTGATTTCTTGATTTCTGAAATGGGACATGCTGAAATGGTTATCTTACAGCTTCGCTGACTGCACCTTGTCATGGCCAATATGACCAACCCCTAAACTGCAGTAAACCAGACTGCCAACCTCAGAGTCTCTGGACTTTATTATTTCACATAACTGGGAAATCCTGAGAGAAAACTGTTGTCACCAATTTTTTTCTGAGAGATGGTCATGCTTGGATGGTAGTCTGTACATCTATTTAAAGGCTGGAATAGAAAAGACTTTCGAAGATTCATGTGTGAATTACATGTGCTGAAAAAAAAATCCCATGGTAATAAATCTCCATACAGCAAAACCTCTGCTCTAACTATAATTTGAAAAATGACCAAACCCAATTCAGAGCAGATTTTATTTTACACTTTTGTTTAAAATATTGTGCAAGCTACATTAAGATCTGTTAAATGTGAGTGGAAGTGTTGTGGCCTACCTCCTGAAATGTCAGTTTCTGAACATTGTTTCTTTTCTTGTCAAGCCCTGTTGCTAGAAGTTATTTGAGGTTTCGATTTTTTTTCTCTCCTTGTGGCTAGAAACCTGAACAAATGAAAAGAAATATGCAACTGAGATTACTGTAGAAAGTTTGACATGATCAATCTTCACACAATCATGCGCAGTCTTGGATACCAAATTATTTTATGAGGAATATATCTGGAAGCTGCAACTTTTTTGCCCAGTTTTAACTAGCTCAAGTGTTCTTGAGAGATGTCTGTTTTCTTTGGTTTCACAGTTTTAAATCAACAGTATAGTATAATAGCATCTAATTGGAAGGATCACTTTCCATACATTTAGACAAGAGAGAAATCTAACCATTCTTCCAGAGTCAAGATCTATTGGTAGAAGAAGATCACTGGGTCTTCTCTCTTATGAGATTTATCTGAAAAACAGCTTTGCATTAGGCAGATGGAATGTAAGACTTTTCACACTGGTTGCTTTTTTTCTTTGGGAGATCCTGTGTGAACTCTAAAATACCTATTTCTATGTACAGTGTTGCAGCAAAATATAAGTATGCATATCTATCTATCTATCTATCTATCTATCTATCTATCTATCTATCAATCTATCTGTCTATCTATCTGTCTATCTCAGGGAATTTGGGATTGCTGTGATGGGCATGTTTAGAAGACTGACAAATCAGGTCAGTTTTAAGCTTTATTGAATTAATTAGTTAATAAAGCCCGTGTTGCTGGTGGCCAGTTCTCTCACCACATTAATCAGCCCTAGTTAAACATGGAACCATTAATTAAACAATTGTATTCTAAATTAGTTGTGGCTTTTATAGTGTTGTGGAGCTGATGCCAAACAGGGAGCCCAGAGGGCTGCAGTCCCTCAGTGGTGCTTGCCCTGAAATCAAGGTGAGTGGGAGTGAGAGAGCTTCAGGGAGAAAAATCAGAGCTAAGCTGATTTTGATTTCCTTCTTCTCAGGTTCTCCCTCCTCATGCCTGTATTTGTGCTGTTGTCCTCCCTGTCCACAGGGGGAGGGTTTCTCTTCTGACCACTCTCCCATTTATTTGGATTTTTTTCTTCATGCTCATCTTGTGTAAATCTACATACTGTTGCCTTTTGGAATGATCATACCGGTCACATCCTTATCCAAAACTGTGCCTGGTACAGTGCCTGTTTTGGTGCACCTATATCCAAGTTCAAGCCAAAATGACATTAATTTTATGCAGATTGATACTTCTGTGATTTGTAGGTGAGCCTATGCTCTGGCTGGAATGCTGACACACCTGTGAATATCCACCCCTTCCTCACAGAGCTGGAGGACTGCAGAGAGGTTTTCTTCAGAATCCAGAGTAATTTAAAGAGAGGGACCAGTTGGAAATTTTTTTTTTTTTTTTTTTTTTGCAGCCTGGAGGAACAAGAATTACTCCAGTGAAACCCTTGGGAGAGTTGTGTAACTGTTTAGTTGGATGACTGTCTTGAGGAAAAGTGAAAAATATTAGTTTATTAAACTGCATTAAATTACTATTGCCATTTTTATGCATGCAATTAATCAAATTTGATGAATTAATAATCTGGAAGTACATCTTAAAATTGATATTTCAACATTGCCTGTTGAAATTCATTCAAGAGTAACTCTGCTATATCTCCAAGTTTTTTCTCCCATTTTTATGTCTGACCATCAGACTGAAAATTATTTTTGTGGCATGGCAAAATGTAAGTCAATACATGCCAACTGATCTGCTCCTTTAGCAAACAATTTCTACTACATTATACATGACCAACAGTGTGTTTAATGAAGTGGTTATGACAATAAGTGCAGTGTCAGCTCATGTTTTATGTAAGAGAGGATTAAATATTTGCATGAGTTGAGCATAAAATTTCTGGAGCTAAAGATTATGTTATGTATTTCATTTACAGGGATATTTTTGTAAAAGGAAAAGCCAGCCAGTACAACCAAAGTGTAACCCAAAATACGTGCAGTACACTGAGTTCTGCAATAAGGGATGACCCTTTGTGTCCTCTGCTGTTTCCTAAAGATGGCAACATTTTGAATGGGAGAATCAAGTCAATGAGTTAATTAGTTTGCCATCTATTTCTGCCTTCTGTAACCAAAAATATTCACGACGACTGAAAGGCAAGATGGGAGTTGCACTGTAGAGATTGACAGGTTTTCTTTGTGTGTTTGTGGGCTATAAATATGCTTGCACTACTTCAACTTCTCACCAGGGATTAAAGTTTCATCATTTTGTTCAAGTCAATGAACATTGCACAAAGTGATGACTACATACTATGACATGGTGACTAATTTGTGTTTCCCTCAGCAGTATTTTTTGTCACTCTGGTATTTTAGGATCATGTTTACTTGAAGTTGAAACTGCCATAAGACACAGAAGGTTCTGCACTGTCCTCTCCCTCCTCCAAATTATCTCTATGGTACAAGAAAAAGGTGCCAGATTGTCATTCTGAATTGGCCATTTGGCTGTTATGACTTAATAGTAATCAAGAGATTGAGCATTTTTGAGAAGACTTTCCTGCATTTATTTGGTAAATCCAATGAAAAATGACCATTTGGGGCTCTGTGTGTCAGAGAGGACATGGCCATTCTGGAAAAAACATGACTTTAAGTCCCAGCAATAACTGGGATAACAGTTTCTGTGGTAGGTCTGCCATTGTCTGATTTTTGATTAATGCTTCTCATAATTTGTCTGACACATGCTCCCTGTCACCACCAGTGTAACTGACAGGATGCTGCTCTGCAGCCCCTGAAAGTCCGGACAGAGAAAAATCACGAGTAGTTCCCTACAAGGGTGATGTGGCATAAATCAAAAAACAGGAGGAGAAGATGAGGCAAAGTCAGGTTGTCTTTGAGAATTCACACCTCCCTTGGCTGTGTGAGGACTGAGCCTGCTCTTGTGATTGGTACAGGTGAAGTTTCAGCCTTGACTGGGAAAAAAGGGAGAGATCAATGTGATCGCCAGCATTTCTTTAATGAGCTGTGAGAAACATTCATTAACTGCTCTGTATTGCTTTGCAGAAACACACCGTTCCATGATGGCATGCCTCTGGTGCCTGTGCCATCCACTGACAGTAGTAAGATTCCCGTGAAGAAGAATTATTTTCCATTTATCAGAATTCTGAGCAGGATGGAGTGATGTTTTCCCTCAGCCCTCGGTGAGGGGAGCTGAAGCCAGAGTTCAGGGAGGGAAGTAGTGCCCTCTTCTGTGTTACAGGAAGGTTTTAATGCACAGTTCACTGTCTCCATATGAAGTCTATTGTATCATCATCAGATAGTATTTTTTTCTGGGCTAGAGAGAAGAGCTGGGTATTTTAACAGCTTTCACACTCCCTGAACATTATCAATCTTGCTGAGGAATTTAGAAACTTAATTAGTACTTACTGGAAATAAGTTGGAAGTTTCAACTGACTTCTTGGAAAATAAGAAATTCAATTAATACTTACACTGGAACAGCTGTAGGATCTGTTTCATGAAACCAACATTTAAGGACATGAAATCCTGCAGCTAGTCTAAGCCACTGGTTCTTTTCAGAATACCCACTGCTCCAGATTTTCTGAGCACCCTGATGCACGGGGAACCTTTCACTTGCTTTGCTCCTCTGCCAGGGCAAACATGTGTGGATCTGGTAAGTCAAAAGTGACAACAACAAGCAAAGCATAGTGATGTCCCATACAGTATTCACAACTTGTACCCCAATGCCCCATAAAGATTTTTAATTTGTAAATGAAACTCTACAGGAAACACTGAGTAGGGAAAACAACCCTGTGTACCAGCACTGTTTTTAGCACAGATCCTAAGCACAGCCCCATGTTAGTTACTGTGAAGAAAATTCACTCCATCCCAGCTAAAACCAGCACAGTAATGATTTGAAAGCATATAAAGGCAGTGTATTTCCCTTTGGTTTTGACTACTAAATTACCTGAAAAGCATCTTTACTGGTGCTGTGCTTTTTTCCCCATATATGAAAGGATGCTGATACTCCCTTGTTTCTCAGTCTGGGTGCCCTCTGTCCATGTTAGTCTGCCTGGCTCGTGCATGCATTAATGTAGGTGTTATACAGCTATGCTTCTACAAGTGTACCCGCCGGGAATGTATCCTGAGCCTCACCACCCATTGCACCTGGGGCACAAAGTTGTGATAACCAACTTTTATTAATTACTAGTTTATTAAGCCTATTATTAATAAACTAATTAAGCTTATAATTAATAAACTAATAATTAATAAAACTAAAAATAATAATTATTAATTTTATTAATTAATATTTTATTTATTACATATTTCTCTTGGCTCTTTTGTTGGTTGTTCAAATTTTCAGTCATTTTCACATTTGGGAAAAGAAAACTTTCAGAGCCTGACCTCTATCTTTGTATGTTTTGACTCTATGGAATGGCTCTGCTGCCTTGACTGCAGTGCTTTGTTCTGAAAATCTTAATTTGTGTCTCCTTTGCATTTTGTAGCATACAAATTTTTGATTACGTTTTGTTCTTTAACATGATTTGATCCTTTAACAAGTACATTCTACTTATGGGGGAGGATTTTTTTGGTTCAATTCAAGCGCTCAGAAGAGAAAACCCTCTTGTGATGCCACTGACTCTTGCAATAGTTTTGGTAGTAGCAGAGTTTAGCATGTCTCTGCTAATAAAACTTGTAGGGTGTACAGGCCAGGGTGTTTAAAAATAGCTCCTCAAGAAATTCCAGAAGAAATAGCTCTAGTCAGTGGTTTGTCATAATGTCCTCAGAATCATTTACTTGTTTTCTTTACTTTCAGTTTGATAATCTTCCCCAAGGTTTCTCTGACCTAGTTTCAGTTACCCTAAAACTGTTCAGTTTTGCTAGCTGATTTTTTTACTTTAATATCTTTCATGCTTTCTTCAAACTGAATTAGTAAAAACTATTTAAGTAAAAAAACCCAAACCAAACCAAACCAAACCAAACAAAACCAACCAACCAACCAAACAAGCAAAAAACCCCAAATCAAACCAAAATAAAATTAAAAAAAAAACCAAAACAAAAAAGGAACATCAAAGAAACAAACAGCCTCTCCCCTCCCCCCCCCAAACCCCCCCAAAAAAAGATTAAGAAAAAAGCTCATTAGTAAAAATCAATTAATAAGAATCATACTTGAATCAGTTTTTTTTCTCTCTCTTTTATCTGCTTTGGTTATCTTCTAATATCTTGATCTGATGGCATCCTTTTCCCCCTGACTTCACCAACATTTCTTGACTTCAGCACAGGTGATCTCTGACTTCTCCAGCTTTTCTTCATTGAAAAGGCTTCCTAATTTTGACTGACATTGCATGTTACTGACTATGAGTGAAATGCCTGCTGTTGCTACATGAATTCTTTTTAACTCACTCTTAGTATTTGCAAACAATCAGATGGTTCTTGGCAAATATTTTCATTATTTTTTGGGTGCCTCACAGGAAAACCTTTTCAGCTGTGTGACCATACCTTGTAGATTAGTTTGTGGGTGGGACAGTCCCTTATGTCTGTAGAACCGTCCCTGGTTTTGACTGAATGACTTTGTTGCAGCTGTATCAATCAGTAATTGTCTGTTAAGTTATAGTCTTAAGTGGGCAGAACAACCCTTTGAAAAGTGTGGTGGGGATAAAGTGTTAAAATTAATTAAAACATATCCCTGTTCCTCTCCCCAGTCACTCTGGACAATCAGACCCTTGCTCTATGCTGGTATAAACCTGAAAATATCTGAAAAGATGTCCAAGGATCAGCTGCAAAGATCACTGAAAGTAATGGAAAAAGATCTCATGATTTTAAACGTACAACCTTTGGAGTATGCACTGCAATTTTATTCAGTTTTGAATGAAGCTGAGCATGAGAAAACAATGATGGCCTCAATTCTTTGATGCACTGCCACAGGGCACAAATGTAATTGGTAGCTGATGCTAGTGGTGTAAATGCTTCTGTTATAGTAATGTAAGACAAATTATTATGAGGGGAGATACTTAAGTTCAGAGTGAAATTTGTAAATGTCTTTACTTGAGGATTATTTTTCTTAGGCAATGTGAAGTGCAAACATAAAAACTGGAGAGCAGTGGTAAGATTGGCATGCTGAATGATCAAAATCTTCAATTCCTATAGCTTCAACTTCTTATTGTACTTACATCTTATTGATTCAGTAACCTTTTAATATTTTCCTTGATATTTGATTTAGTGATAAATAATCACTCTTAAAGCGCTACTTGGAGTTAAGCCTGATTTCAATGACATTGTTTATCTTTAAGCTTTTCCAAGGTTTTCTGGCACTCATAATCAAGGAAGCAAGAGGGTTTATTGATAATTTCAGGCAATATGGTAGCCTGTATTTAACAAAGACAGTGATGAGAGTCCACTGTGGAAGAAATTTTTTTCCTTCATTCCGGTGTGAGCAGAATCTTTTTGATAGCCTCTAACCAGATGACAAAAAGAAAACAGTTACATGTCCTGTGAGGAGTAAGAAGGACAGACCAACTTACCAAAAAATGTTTTAACTCATAGGAGAAAGTTAAATGCATTTTGTTTGGGCCATAAAAGATTACCTTAGATATATATATGGACAAAGAGGGTAAGCAAGTGTCAGTTTATTCTGACTATATAGTTCCAAATCTCTCACAAGACCTGACAAATTTAACAGAGAGCAGGCACTGGAAATTCATTAGGATTTTAAATTTTGTTTGAAATAAAGAAAATTCTCCTCTTCTGGGATGTCTCCAGAGGATTTTGTGTACATGCTTGTCATAAATAAATATGGAACAATCCTTAACAAAGCACAGTAGAAATTGCTGCATTTTCCATGGTCCTCTAAAGGGCATTTCTAAAGATGAAACTGCAGGAGCAATTGTCTCTGCTGAGATGAGACACCCATTCCTCCAGGGCTAGCACTGACCAAGACAATGGAGCAGGTCCTTCTCTTGCTGTGATCATTTATGATTTTTGTTGTAATGATGTTTAGGAGCCATGGAGAACAACTGATCTTCCTCCAGTCACGCTTGCTTCTCTTTTATTTTCCCCATGTGTCACTTGTCATGCTCCTTCTTGACTTTCTTCAGTTTGTCAGCTGCTTAGCTGATCTAGAGACCTTCCTATATTCTTGCTCTATGATACCTAATGATGATTTGTATGAATTGATGATTTTTAATGATTTGTTTTGCACAAGTGCTCCTCTCTCTTTACACTTCACCTGACCAGGTTTTCTGTCAGGAAGAAGTCTTTGTCAGATGAGACTCAGAGCATGCAACAAAGGTCATTTTAAAAAAGGTATTAAACACGTGTCTGTGAGCTCTTCTGCATATTATCAACAACATCTTTGTGCTGGCTCAGTCTCCAGGCAGCCCCGAATCCAGTGATGAGGTACTGCAGATATACAGTGCAGGAATTCTGCCTGGAGAGGAGGTCTGACAGCTTGGATACACTGAACACTGATAGTGGTTGGATGGGGAGCAGAGACAGAGAATTCAACCAGTTCCATCTACATCAGGAATTAGTTGCTGCGAAGCCAAGATTTCATTTTCATCTCTTCCCCCTTCTCACAATTTCATTTCTGCACTTGTTAGGACTACAAGGGGGGAAAAAAGTCTTTTCCAGTTCTTCAACCTTGCCACTGTCACAGTTGAATAAGAGCATGTATACTGGTTTCAGAATTAGGTGAAAGGCATTTAATTATTCAGTTTTGCATGATATTAATCATCTTCTGGGCCTGTTTTAGAGACAATCTTTAGGATCATGGGGTTCTGGCTTTTGTGAACACTTGTTTTTCCCTAGGCTTAAACCTAAGATGTAAAACTGTATGGAAATTCTGAACATAAAGCTCTTCTGTTCTGTCTGTTTATTGTTTCTTATGAGGCTTTTATAAAGGATGGGTTATTGAGAGGGATCCACATTTTCTTTTCAAGCTCTCTGTCAGTGGAAGCATCTCATATATATAAAAAACTGTTCACTTTTAATTGTATTTTTGAGGACTTGCCTGTTGCCATGGAAACTTCTAAGCATGCAGAGATTAAGCAGCTCCTGTCCAGAAGCCATTTGTCAAACAGTAGCCATATTTTTTTTTTAACAAATTAAAAATAATTGAAAGGTGACAAACGCAGCCTGCAGCTAGTGATCCATGTAAGGTTAATTGAGGACATAGGAGAATGGAGTTTCTTCATCTTCCTGTTGTAATTCCCCAGTTTTTCTCATTCTTTCTTCAGGCTATTCTGATTTCATGAACGGAACATGTAGATACTATAACCGACTCCCTTTCAGTGATATATCCTACTTTCAGCTTTCATTCAGAAACAAGATTGTTTCTGTTTAACTCTGTCTAGTGTTTTCTCGCTACCAGGACATAAAACGTCACAGAATGAGGCAAAGTTTCAGGTAGCTGTGCTCTGATAATATGTCTCTGTTTTCAAAATGTTAATTTAGGTGAAAAATCCTGTGTACTTTCCTGAAATTCAGGCTTCATCAATCATAAGGTATGTCTGGGACCTTGCCAGATTGGGCTAGAAGCTGCTGAGCACAGAGCAATTGGATGAATGCAGCTGTGGTGCCAGAGCACGTCTTTGATTCACAAGCCAAAAAGTCTCTTCCCTGAGGAGCTCCACAGGTTCTTGGACAGTCCAGGCAGCAGGAGGGATGGGGAGGCAGGTAATTTAATCAGGAGTCAGTCCTCACAAGTTTATCCACAAATACTTAGGACACTGATGCCTCTGATTGAAAACAAAACTCCTGTAACGCAGTACTGAAAGTCTCAGCTTTGATTTGGGCTACATGGAAAATTTTGATCTTTAAAAAGTGCTGACCTAACTGGTTGTAGCTTTTAGTGGCCATCAGACACTGATGGTTTTGTGAATTGTTTTGGAAAAAACCTAAGAAGACCTGCAGGCTGTCAACTCAATATTAATGAAGTGTAATATACTAATAATATGAAAATATAATTATCCTTTTCTTCTCGACTAAATGAATGGGTTAGCACCGAGCTCACAGAGCCATAGAGAAAATATGCTCTTTTAAAGAGCAATAAAACAGATTTTTATAAGCCCTACAATCAAGAAAAAAAAATGGAGAACATCCAATTCCTCTTTTTAAAAGCTGTTAGTAACTAGCAGTGGTAATACAAAAGTAGAGAGCATGGACAATTCCAAAGACAGTTCTGAAGTACATATTCCATTTGTCTGCAGAGTGTAACACGGAGAATGTAAACCCTATCCTTTAGTTATTGAAGTTTAATCAGATATATCCATAAAAGACAAACTGAAACAGCAGAGCAAGGGAAAAAAGTCTATTTTGTAATAAACTGAAACAGTATAATATTAAGAAAAAAAAAGTGTGTGCTTGCAGTATATAATTTGCACTTATTTAAAATAAATGTTTCAGTTGAACCTGTTCAGAACACTCAGAATTCAGTGAATAAGTCCATTAAAACTGAAGTCATAAATTCTAGTTTCGAAGGAGAATTAGAGTAAACCCATTTAGAATGCTTAGGAGATTAAGGAATTCTATAAAGGTAGGACATTTGTGGGTGCAACAAAACCTTTTGGTATCATACTTCTTTTTCCTGATGCAATAACCCATTGGCAGTTGATTCTGCGCAATCATTCTTTTGCATTGTTAAATTCACTGTAGCTCTAAGTTGTGGCTGTGAGGTTTAAGATCTGGGCAAAAAAGAACACTTGAATACCTGGGGGCATGAATTCAGCCAGCAAGGTAATAATCAAAGTTTGCATTTGAAAATGAGTACTTTACCATCCACTGAGCCAAATATGGACAGCGTAGGTTTACTGCACTGAAGAGAAAGCAGAAAATCACACACTTCCTCCATTCTAGCTGCTTTGAATTCTGTGGTAGCATTGAGTGTCATTACTTTCATTTGGATGAGAAAACTGAACTTTGGAAAATGAAGTCTGAAAGAAGCATAACAAAATATGCATCATCATTGCCCTAATAAAACCAGCAGATACCAAGATCTTCTCAGGTCTGGGTACTTGGAGGAATTGGATTCAGATGTCAAAAGCTAGCAGTGATAGGATTTCAGGTTAGAGACATGTGTGAGATGGATCTGTCTAGAACTAACCCAAAAGACCAGAAAAATCTGGATGAGGTGTGACTTCCACTCGCTTTATGAAAAAAAAGAAGACTCTTTAGTGATGAAATCATCATAAAACTGAGAACAATTTCCAACTCAGTTTCTCACTCTGTCTTGGGAAGAGTCTTAAATTTGGGAATGGGAGCTGCAGTGAACCTTGAGCAGTTCACAGTAGTTCAAGAGAGATGGATTTCCCTTCTTTAATGAAGTCTGACTGTATGTTTGTGGTTTCCTGACACAGTGTTCTGCTTTATTTATGTGACTAGCAGGTTTCCAGAGTGGTGACTGCTTTTTCTTTTATGTGACTGCCACGTTTAGCAACAGGGTGCTTTTGTCCTAGTCAGGCTGTGCTACCTGAGAGAAGGAAAAAACATGTTCCCTTTGTAAAGGGTTCTGCTTTGCCCTGCCTCCAGAAAGGGGCAGAGCCCACACTGAAAACGTGCAGATTGTACAGCTTCTGTCTCACATGGAAAGGAAAGCTGAAGTATTTGGGAAGACAAAAAGCTAGGAAAAAAGCCTAGGAAAACTTCACAGCAGAGTTGAAGCAGACAGAGTAGGCTCAGGGGCAGAAATATCTTCCCCTTCTTAGCTGTATATTATCTGTCCAAACACCTGAAAGAACTTAATCATACACTTTCACAGAAAATATTTTTAAATTATAAAATTTGGCAGAATATACCCCACCTACCCTGTGCTCCAGCTGAGCCTCAGAGATCAGAGGCACTAGTTGTGGCTGGGCTCCATTTCTGATAAGAACCAATTCAGTGCTGTAAGTCTGGTCATGTTGAATACCGTGTTTCATGAGCAGTGTGATTTATTGACTGCTGTGACAGAATATAGGTTAGAAATTGCCAAGGCACTGGTATCAGAAAGGTAAGTCACTGCTATCACCAAAGAATGAAGCTTATTCCATAGGCCTCTTCATGGGGGAGGAGATGGGCACAGCCCTTACACAGCACCAGAACAGAAAGGTGGAGTCTCCTCTGACCTCCTTTCCTTCTTAAGTCACATGTGTACTTTGAGAGTGAGAAAAAGGTGAAATTATAACTAATGTAATTTTATAACCAGGTGAAATCTAAGGAACTTTATTCATACTTGTCATGCATATGCAGGTTTTATTTTGTTGGCATATGAGGGAGTGTGAAAAGCAATATGTATTTTTGAGTTAATGAAGCAAAGTTCAACTTTTGGTCACTGTTTGGACCCTTACTTGGCTTAGCTCCCATCACTTCATCCTTTGTTTCCTGCCTCTCCCAGAGCAGCACACCAAGCTCCCTCACTGTCCCTGCTCCTAGGCCTACAGACTTCTTGTTTCTGGTGAATTATTGCCCATACAGACACTTCTCCTTGCAGCACTTTGTCTTTCAGTATTCTCTCAACAACATTCCTGTTGTGAATTTCAGCACAAAGGACCAGAGTCCCTAGGTTTGGCACAAACCCCCTGCATTACTTGCTGAAGGATTGTTTTTCTAGATTTCCCCTGTTCGTTTCTGAGCTCATAAGATTCACTTGCCTGTTGCCTTTAGAAACCACTGTGATCTCTTTGTATTATGTATCAATGCCCTCACTGGAACTCAGTGTACCAGGTTGTCTTCAGAAGAATGTCATCAGAAGTATGTACAATCATGCCAAACATAGTACTTATTCCTTTTTTCTGCATCATATTGAGTAAGCAAAGCACGACCTGGGGACTGTAACTTACATGGGTTGTAAGGACATGAAAACCATTTTAACATCAGGTCTGCAGTTTGCTCCCTCCTTTGCAAACCAGTTGCACAGTGTCTAAGCCATCCCTCTGTTTCCTAATTTTAGGCACCAAGATATGGTCATCCACACATGAAGATCTTGGGACACAAATAGCTGCAGTATTGGAGTCCAACACATCGGAGAACAGGTATTTAGCAAAATTCCCCCCAGCCCCAGCTATGCATAAAGACTCTCCAGGTACTTGATTCAAATATGGTCTGTAAAAACCTTCATCCTTTACCTGTTCATCCCTCCATCATTCTGACTTCTGCTGTGTTGCCCTCCTTCATGCAACATTATTTTGCTGTAGTTCTAGGCCTTCCATAGGAACTGACTTGAACCTCTGTGAATTTTTTCTCTTTTTGGTCATTTTTTCAAAGGTGAAAATCCCCTTCTGTTATCTTTGCCTCTTCTCTGCCTCCTTCTGTCTAATTCTGGTATTCTATTATTTCTTTAGGATGTTTTGGTAAAACTGATATGAAATACGTAAAACCTAGTAATGCTGAAGTAGATGTTTTTGGTTTTGATGTTGTAGTTGTTCTGGTTTTTTTTTTCCTTTTCTCCTTTTTTTTTCCCCTCAAAGGAAAGCTCTGCATAACTGAAGAAAAAAGCTTGTTCTAGAAGTAGAGGAACTGCAGAATTTTGGAAGCTTTCAAAATTAATGACAGATCATATGCCCTAGAACATTTTCTTTTCCAGACAGTGTAAATTTTTTGCGACAGGCATGAGAGAATTGTGAGAAAAAGCACTGCTATGCTTGTAAAGCATTTTTGGATACAGATATGTGTCTTTTGCTACAGTGTTATACAAGTTTCTTTAAAAGTGAAGTTGTACCCGATTACATTTTTGCTTCACATTCTGTTGAGGTTTGACAGAAGTCCTGTTAATCTATAATAAGCACAGTTCTATTGTTATGTCTGAGTAAAGTTGCATACAAATAGATTGATTAAAGGCATAATGTAAAAAACCAATCACACAACAAATTTGTCTAGAATTCACAGGCTGAGAATTTTTATGCTTCATCCAAATCTCTAATTTAAGTTTTTTAATTACCTATACCAATATTTGCAGCAGCATGTTGTAGGTCAAGATGTCCTGAGCAGCAGCCGTGAGAATATAAAGATCTTTGCTTTTATTAGGGACAGAGAGAGTGGGAGAGGAAAGTGCTGAGGAAAAAGCCAGCAATTTGTTAAAACCTGATTGCTGAGGTTTTTTTTTCCCCCCCATTATTCTTCTGCATGAGACAATCAATGGGGGTGCAGATGCCCAGGTATGTTAAACTAGAACCAAGCTAGAGCAAATAATTCTTGCAAATCTTTTTTAGCAAAGAAAATAAGATCAAATTCTTAAAGAATTATCATCCAAATGTTTTTCCTCTCAAAATGTTCTGAAAATACCTACTGGTTTTAATTGGGAAATTTAGAATTACTAAGCAACATTCTTTCCTCACTTAATAACTGGGCATAAAAGATGACATTCTTCAAGACAGAGGCACTGCTCCTTTTATAGCTAAAACTGTTACATTTCCATATAAGCATAATGCCCTTTAACACACCTGAAGCTCGTAACTTTCATATGAAAAAAGGTAACACAAAAGCCAAGAAATCAAAACAAATGTGACATGCACAGGTACCATTTAGTAAGAAACAAGGATAGGCAGACATGGAAGAAAACAAGGAGATATCTCTAAGACTGCTTAACTTCTGGCTGGCTGAATTTGAACCTTTTGGAAGGCAACCATTAGTGTACTTCATCATTGATATTCTGCCACCTTTTCTGAAGGAATGACCATTCTATAAAGGAAAATCAGATGTGGATGATAAAAGGGCCATGGAATACTGCACATGGAGTAGATGTTGCTCAGTGTGCTCAGATATGAGGAGTTGGTGGGGATTGCCCCAACCATGAGTGTCCTCACAGACTGATTCATAAGAGTTTTAGCAGCAAAGACACTTCCTAAGTAAAGATCTAGGAGTTACTTACTAAAAGAAGATATTTTAATTTGTTAGGTGAGAGAGTTAATTAACCAAACACAGAAACTGACACTTGGGTTAAAAAAACTGGATTCCCTGAAGGAAGTGAAACAATTTCAGCAGACAGGAAAAGACAGAAAATTTCATTAACATGACAGAATGGTCAAGGTTTGTAAAGAAAGATTTAGTCTGTCTCAGCCCTAGGTCTTTAGAAGGTCCGGTTGTACAAAATGTGCCATGAGAAACAGACTTTTACACATCAAAATGAGTAAGCAGAGATTCTCCAACGAAGTGTTAGGAAAAATGATGAGACAATCTACCAGTGGGGGAGCAATACCACTTCTGATTGAATTTAGCCATAAGTAGTTTAAAAGTTCCTTCTTTCTTCATTTAAATCTCTGTAGCTGCTTCTATACTGAATGCAATGAATGATTTTACTTACATTTTACTCTGACGTGGCTTGAGTAAGAATGATTTCACAGTAAACTGGCTAGCACAAGATTCTTCACACAGCAGCACAGTGAACTTAATCAGCCACGGTGGTGGGACTCTGCCTACGTCCCTCCACATTGCACAGGGCATCCCAGAGTTCCAAGATAAGTCCCAAGAGGAGTGATTTAGCAACCACAGAAGTGGCCTGAATACTACAAAAGTAAACAACATCTCCTAATGATTGAGGGTAGCCAGGAAAGTACTGGTACTTAGAAAATCACCTGGTAGCATTAACTTCTGTGAAGATTCTTCCACAGTGACATCAAAATCTAATATAACAAGAAGAAGAGAAGGGGGATCTTATGTTGCCTATTGTGCCTTTGGCTCTTTTTTCTTACAGGAACTCAGATGCTGCGTAGTGCAGTCCTGCTTTGAGGAGACAGAGGGTTGGTGTTGTACAAAGGAGAGGCGGGTAGAATTGACACAGTTCTCTGGTAAGGTCAGGGGGCTGATGTGCTTCCAGGGCCTGGGTTGCCTTTGGAGGTTCATTTTCTTCTGTGTTGAAATTTTTAAAGAGATTGGATAAATGATGCTGAGGCTTATAACTTTTCTAGTCATAAACAGAATTTATAGTCAGTGATCTACAGTCAACTAATGGCTGCTGTTACAGCTGGATATAAAAATTACATGCAAAGTAGTTCAATAGGTGTTTTCCTTGCAAACATTCTGGGTGGAGGGGAGAGCCTCAAGCATTGACATACCTCCTCTCACACAGTTGTGATGGCAAATTTAAGGGCAGATGCCATGCTAGTGGAGAGAAATCTGATGGAAAATCCAAATGTAAATAGAACATTGAAACCTAATTATAATTCAGCAAATATTCATACTGGTTACATTAGCATAAAAGTCTTTAAATTTAATCAGCAGACCTTAATTCAGAGCCTGTTTCTTCTGTAACTTAGAAGGCATCAACAGCAGAGCAAGGGCAGTCCCATTTTTGATTATACAACTCCCAGTCAAAATGACATCAAGATGTTTGTGAGCGATGAGTATAAATTATATTGGAGCACAAATGAATGAAGTATTATGAAGTGCTAGCAATGTAGTGAAGTATTTAAAGAAATTGCATTTTTTACCATGTTTGATGGATGCTTACACTGCAATCCTGGAGGACAGCAGTACCAGAAAGAGGTGAGTTCTCAAGGAGGCTTGTGGCATATGAGATAGTGAGCCTGACTTACTGACACATGTTCCATGCTCACTTCTCCCCCTACCTACAGAAACTTCTGGATTGCCACTAAATCATTCATTTGACTAAGCATATTAGCCTCAGAACAGCCAGCTTTCAATTCCTCTGCACAAGGAGACTTGAAATAGAATCCTTACTGTTCTTTCTTTACCATAGACATACTGTGTGTATCAGGTCAGTAATCTGCAGCACAAATCTTCCAAATAGGTTAAAACATTCTAATTTTTTGTTCAAGATGTATAAATTTTGGGTTTGGTTCCTGCAGGAAGAAAATTATTCATGTCATATTGACATCATGACTATCATGAAAATATTGTTACAGCTGGATTATATGTGGTTCCCCTGCAGGTATTTTTTTAGGTTCACTAAAGCTGGTTTGATTTGCTTAAGACTTCCACCAAAAGAATTCTCAACTCTCTTATTACTGGTGTCTGGAGTCCAAAGTTTACCTTAACCAGAAAATGTTGTTTTCTTAAATCAAAATGAAGGCTTAGATTTAGATCCCCTGTCTCAGTGATGCACCCTGTCCTTTCTTTCACCCTCATATTCCACCTGCATCACTGAGTTTTTAAAACACAGGTATGAATATAAGCATAACAGACTAACATAACAGAACAAAACTCTATTACAATAACAGAATCTCTTAAAATCACTGTTTTATTCAGTGAAAGGAATCTGTGACATTGTACCATCTAATGATACCTAAAGGGGAACACTTCAAAGGAGTCTTCAGTGCATTAATCCTTTGTCAGTGCTAGTATGCAGTGGAGAAAAAAAAAAAGGAAAATATTTCATCCTTTTAGGAAAAAACCCAAACAAACCTCCCCCCAAAACTCAACCAAATATTTTCCCTTCCTGATACCTTTACTGTTAACAAAAGGTGTACACTTCTTGGTGAAAGAGAATTGTTTCACCCTCAGTTGTGATCATTGTTTCTCGTAGGTCTGATTTATTTGCATCACAGACAAAAAATGTTTTAAATTAAAATGCTTGTGATTCATGATTTAAAAGATAGACTTTGTTTTTCAGGGTTTTATCTTTTCAGGTTTTTGAACACCTGAGAAATACACCTTTGTAATCCTTTAACACTGTGGGAAACAGTGAATTTTAGCATAAAGACTGACTTGTTTTACATTCAAACAGCCAGCATACTAATAAGAGAAAAATTTACCCTGAAGCTGTCCTGATTTCGTACATAGAATAAGTGTTAGAGGTGCTGTTTATAAAGCGACTTACTGTTTTCAATTGTCATGTTTTCATTTTAAAAGGACCTATATGTTTCAAATGTATTCAAATGCTACGTTGCAGGTTTATACTGCTATTAAATAATCCCCTGAATACACTACAAACATAACATTAGACTTTATTGAACAGTTCTCTTTCACCAAGAAAGGACTGGCAGTATTTAAGCATCTGGTCCTCAGCCTTAAGGCAGCAACTGTTTTGTTTTTGGTTTCTTTTTTTCTTTGATTCGGTTTTGGTCTGGGTTTGTGGGTTTTTTTTGTGGGTTTTTTTAAGGTTTTGTTTTTTTTAATATACAAGAAAGCAAAGGAGTATCTCAATCTACTCCAGCAGTAACAAAGGAAGACAAGTGATGTGTCATTCAATCATGTGGCTCAGGGCGATTGCTGGGCAAAGAGATAAACTCTGGTGTGGAGGACAGATTTCCTGTGACTTCCATGGACTCACTGGGCCTGTACAAACAAAACTCTCACTATCCTTCCTCCTGGTCATTTCTGGTTTTTTAATTTCGAAATGCCAACAGAAACTTGCAATTAGCCACTGATTTCCTTCCCACAAAAACAGAAAGACCGTGTTTCATTTCTCGTTCTGAGTTTTTAGTTGGAAGATTTTATTTGATGTGTACCATTAAGTCTTTTAGCCACACCTTAGGTGAACTTATTTAACAGGCTTTCTAATGTATTTCTCAGTCTGGTTTCTATGCCTACAATAAGGGTATTCAATTAGCAAAATCTGAAAATAAGCACAACTAATTTCACAATGTACTTAGTTACACCATGACTGGTGTTTGTGAAAGTATCTGCAATGCAGTTGCAGCAGAAAAGGTGGAGGGAGGTAACATGATGTCCAGGAAGAGGTAGCACAGAGAGCAGGATGTGTCTGGCTTCTGGAGAAACACCTTTGTTCGGTAGCTTTATTTATTTCTCAAAAATAATTGCCTGAGGTGAAGGTGAGGCCACCCCTCCTGCAGTGGCTTTTGTAGGACGTTGTAAGCAGTTCCAGCAGTCCTGAGGTCACTGATCTGCTCGGTAACTACCACAGAAGCACACAGAAGGAATAATCGAAAAAGGGAGTGGAGAAGGGTAATTCTAGACCGTTAATTTATTACTCTTCCATCATCTAATCTTTATTTAAATGCAACCTGAAGAGGCTGGACATGGAGCTTCTAGGGTCAGCAGGTCACTTGGTCAGCCTTGGATGGGTTCAAGAAAGGCAAAAGGGGTAACTTACACCCCAAATTCACCAGCATCTATTAATTCCCATTTTCACTTTTAAGGCCCTGTATTACTCCTTTTCAATTAAATGCCAACATGAAAACTAAGCACTCCAAGTGGGAATTTTAAACAGGAGTGAGGTAATTGTCCTGACCATCTTCCTGGCAAAGAGGCACAAAACAATGGAAGGAGAGTAAACAGACAGGACACCTGGCTGGTGCTGGGACTACACAGTAGCTAGGAGTCCTGTTCCCTTTTTGACTTGGGAAAGCATTCCTACAGTTTCTATCTTCCTTCTATACACCTTTCATGACCCCATGCTGAGCTAGGTCAGAGAAATCCTCAGGCATAAAAAATAACTTTATTCAAAAAAAAAAAAAAAAAAAAAAATTATTAAGCCTGTTCTAGCAGATCAGCTGTGCAAATGTTGGTGCAGTGAAGAAGAAGGAAGAATAAAAAGAAGAAGAAAGAGAACAGATGTGGAAAAATTATTTTCAGAAACAGTTTGAGTCTATGCTGCCTTCAACTGAGTGCTCTCAATCTCAATTGTTGCACATCATGCTCAAGCCCGAGATGGTATTTCTGTGCTCTGGTTTTGCATTTGTGGTTAGAACCTAGCCTTGGCCATCACTGAATGGTCATGCTGAGGACTCAGGCTTAACACCAGCAACACGACACCTTTAGGGACAGAAGCCTCGGGCCTCTCATTTATGCAATTTAAGAATGCATTTTCAGCAAATGTTTCTCTTTTGGTTTTGCCAGCAGTTGAGCAAGAGCTCAGGCATTTTACTAAGGAAAACTTATTTTTGAAAGCTGTTACTGCATTCTACAGAACCTGCAGTTAAATGCTAATAGGACAGAGTAATATTACTTTTTTGAAATCTATCATAGATCAAAAAAACCTTGAAGCTGAATCACACCTCTGGAGCTCTCCTACCCTGGTCAAAGAAGGACCAGCTCCAAAGACAGTTACACTGGTCCCTTTTCAGTTACTTCCTACTTATCTCTTACCATCAGGGCATCTTCTTACAAGTCTACCACTACTTTAAAGAACCACAGAATGATCTGAATTGGAAAGGACCCACAAGGAACATTGAGTTCAACTCTTAAGTGAACAGCCCATAGCAATGAAATTAAAGCTCACCCCACAGTAACACACATTTTTGCTTCAAGGACTATACACAGCAGAACAATCGTCCACTGTGGAAATGTCCAGTGAGCTGAGTGACAAACGTATTGCAAAAATAATGAAAGGGAAGCCCCTGACAGCTGAGTTCTGCTTTAGAGATGGAGCACTTATTTAAAAAGGCTGAGAGTTTGGGGGGGTCTTCTTTGAATTGTATCTTTAGCAGTCTTGCTTGCCTTTCTGCTGCAGTACTGCAGCCTGAAGTCCTTCATGGCACTGCAATTCACCAGCCTGTTATTGACACTGACTTGAGGGCAAAACTGACTAGGAGTCCTCAGAAACACTTCTTATGAAAAACGGCCTTTTTGGTTTTTTTGGTATTTTTTTCCTTCACATAAAACAGTTTGTTTTACAAGTTGTTTCAATGTGATTTTATTTGGGAAGGGCTTATTCTCAGCCTTAGGCTTATCCTAGGCAGAGATTCCAGGCAACAGACCACCCCCCCAGCCCCTGCCTCCTCCCTGAAAAAACCAGCATGATGCCTGTCCCCATCTCCACACTCTGCTGAATTGACTAATTTTGGGAGAGGAAGGACTGGAAACTAAATCTTTCCTGTCCTGCTGGGACACTGTTTGGTAAAAGAATAAAAACTCAAATCTGGTCAGTTTAAATGAGCTTTAGAAGAAAAGCTGTAGTGATATTGTTTTTGCAGACTTACTGGCATTTTTATTCTAAAAATAGTTGCTATTGCTTTTTAAATTAAAAACTTTAAAGATCACATATTTATTCTCATTAATACCTTGTTTCTTCTCAGTTCCATAGGAAAATGTTTAATTTATCTTAACCTTAGTTTGTGAGTACAGCATACGTTTTGCGTGCAGTGTTTATATTCTTTTTTTACTTCAGTCACTGCTAACATCTATATTTCCTGCTCACATTTGTATTTCAGGGGATTGCAGAAGATTCTTACTTTCAAAATCTTTTTTACATTGTGTCTGTTCATTTTACATTTATCAACTCTCTCACAATTCAGGGAATTTTCAGAGATGTCTTGGTCTTTATATTAGCACATCCCTTCAAAGACTGTCTAGTGACAAATCAATTCTTGTGTTAAGCACTTCTCTATTGGCTTTCATAGGGGCTGCAAAAGTATATAGGATTGATTTGTAGGACAGAATTTATTCTCTTGAATCCCCTTACAAAGATATCAGTAAGTTTTTATTGACAATCTTACATTACACTGTATCAAAAAGCCCTCGAGGGAAAACATGTTAAAAATGTTAAATAAGAAGTATTTTACTCACAGTCTGTCTTCAACTTGGGTGTCTTAATTAACTTATTTTCTGCAGAACAGCAAGTCTTGGCACTAGTATTGTGAGAACCATGGTGCACCCCTGTGAATTTGTGTCAGGATCACTGGGATTGAGGAAGCTGGTTCTTGACACAATCTTTAATGCCAGGGAGCTAGTTTGTCATATTTCTATGGGCTTTTGCTGGCTCTGCAGGACAGCTTCATGAATAACAAAGCTTATGTGGACGTTTCTGAGTTTAGAACTATTTCCAGTCTTTTCAGTTTCCCTAAATGCCTTTGCTGCCTTAGGGCACTAAGAAACCACTTAGATTTCAGCGTCTGGCAGAAATGATCATGACACATGGGAAGAGGAAGGGTATGGACTGGTGCAAAAATAGCATTTCAGTTGTGGTGGGTGTGCTTACAGCTGTGTGCAGTATGATACCATGGAATGACAAAATGCTGCTCACTAGTGAAAACTTGTGGTGGGTTGACCATGGCTGGGTCAGAGATGCCCACCAGAGCCACTTTAGATATCTAAAGTTCTCTCCTCAGCTGGTCTGGGGAAAGAAAATATCCCAAGAGGCTTGTGGGTCAAGATAAGGGCAAGGAGAGACCACTCACCAACTATCTCATGGGCAAAACAGACTCAGCTTGGGGAATTTACTTATTTATTACCAATCAAGTCAGATAAGATGATGAGACTTAGAACCAAATCTTAAAAGGTCCTCCCAACACTTCCTGCCTTCTTCCCAGGCTTAATTTTATATCCATTTTCTCTACCTTCATCGCCCTCAGCAGTCACAGGGGGACAGGGAAAGGAGGTTATGGTTAGTTCACTGTATGTTGTTTCTGCAGTTGAAGCTGTGCAGTTTTTCCTACTTTCTTAGGTGCTTCCTTCCCCTTTTGGCTTGGTCATCACACCAACACATCCACCCACGTGCCTCCGGGTATACTGGACCTGTACTTGTACTGTTATGTAAGTTTGATGCAAATGTCTGGTTTGTTTTTAAACAGAACATGGAAAGTTTCTCTTGCAATAGGTAGCAGCCCTTCATGAAAGACATACCTTTAACATCTATTATTTATTATATAATGACGAGTTAGTCTGGTATCTTCAGGGGTGTGGCAATACTTCCACTAGTTTCCACTAGGCCAAGACTGTTTCTCTCTGGGAAATGTGTCCCACTGCTGAAAGCTAGCCACAGATGCATTGTACATTATATTCAAAATCCTAATTCAACACTGAATTCTTGATTCTATTTGAGCAGTGCTGAATATGAATTCAAGAATGCCATTGCTATGGCTTGTTCACTGCCTTGCTTAAGAGGAACATAATTATATCCTGTTTCATAGGGCTTACAGAAGTAATGTGCAAGTATGTCTCTGAGATACAGCACCAAGACTGAAGTCAAACTGGTATTTTCTCAGGACTTGCACACAGAGGGGTTGGGTCTATTCTACGTAATTTGATTACTTCAGGAAGTTAAAATAGGAGCTTTCAGGGCAGAGCTATGTACACTTGATTTAAGACTTCCAGGCACAAAGCACATAGGGCCATTTCCTACGAGAAAACTGTTGCCCAAACAAATTTTGGACAGGCTCTGATTTGGCAGTTTGACAGTTGATTTAATGCTGGTGAAATGACTTCCCTGATCCCAGCAGAATCTTCACTGTGCCTCAAGCATATCCTTAAATTGTAACTCACATTACATGTTATTAGGGCTAATTAATGTACTAGAAATCAAAAAATTATCAGCTTGGTCACAAAAGTAAGAAGGAAAGAACTTCCCTTGATGAGTACTTCTGCCTAGGAAGCAAAGTTAGAGTAGAATTAGCTAATTCTGGCAATTATTTACTCAAGCACAACTCTCCTTGTATCTATATATAAGCTATGTACCTCCCATTTTAGGACTAGCCACTTTTGTATATCACTGTGCACAAAATGCTACCGTCTTGAGGCTCTTGTCTCAAAGGCACACCTCCATAGCAAAACAAGTAAAATATCACTGTTTCATGTTGCAGGCTTGTGGTTTAGCCCAGAACTTTAGAATTACTGCTGTTTTGAAGAGTGGACTTGCCATTCCAGTAATCTGCAAAAGATTTTTGGTATGCTTCACTACACTGCCAAATCAAAAACCACTGATCTCAACCTCTCACCACACTAGACGTATATCCCTCCTCCTGGTAAAGTGTCATCCTCACTCTTCCCCCACCCTCATGCTGGTTATTTGGAATTAAAATGGAGTGAAAAGGGACCGAAGGTGAGGCTTCCTGCCGTGTTGGGTGGTTGTCACTGGAAGCTCCCAGCTCTGGGGCACCACTTCTGTGTCCCCATCCCGCCTGCTCAGCGCAGGCATTGAAGGGTCCCCTCTGGGTGGGTGGCAAGGCTCGGTGAGCCAGGAGGATGGCTGGATGGGGGTCTGGCCATTCCTTCCTCCTCTCCCTGGGACAGCAATGACCACGGCCTCTCCCTCCCGACAGCGTGCCACACCAGGCAGGACGAGCAGCTCCCGTTCCTCAGCTGTCCCCAGCCTGCCGCCGGCGCCAGCATGGCCACGGGGGCAGAGTGGAGCTGCCCCATCTGCCGCGAAGCCTCCAGCAACATCGCCTACGTGGGCTCCTGCCTGCACCAGTTCTGCCGGGTCTGCATCGTGCGCTGGACCAACAAGAACCCGTCGTGCCCGCTGTGCAGGCAGACCGTGCACACCATCCTCTACCCGGCGGCGCCCGGCCAGGGCTTCGTGGAGACGCCCGTGTCGGAGCCCTCGGTGTCCGGGAGCGCCGGCGCGGGGCAGGAGGAGCCGGGCGCCGCGGGGCCGCAGCCGCGGGCCCACGTGGCGGGCTTCTCTCCGGAGACCTGGGCCTTTTTCTTCAGCAACCACGCCGAGATCCTGCGGCCGCTGGAGCTGTGGCTGAACGAAGTGCTGTGCGGGTTCTGGTGGTGGGACGTGGCCTTCGCGCAGGGCAGGATCACGGCCAGCCTGTGCCGCCACGGGCTGCACGAGGAGGCGCTGGCGCGGGAGCTGCGGCCGCTCCTGCACGGGCAGACCGCCGCCTTCGTCACCGAGCTCATCCAGGTGGCCGCCGAGCGGTGCAGCGAGCTGGCGCGGCGCCGCATGGACACGGGCCCCCAGCAGGCCGGCCCCGGCGCTGCCGAGCTCCCTGGCAGCAGCGGGGCGCAGGAGGAGCGCCGTGAGGAGCCGGCGCAGGCCGGCGCCGGCAGCTCGGGCGCCGGGCAGAGCCGCGGCCGCGGAGCCGCGCGGCAGCCGGGGCGGCGCAGAGGCGGCGGCGCGCAGGACGCGGGAGCCGCGCTCAGGCAGGCGGGCGGCCGGCAGAGCTAGGCTGCGTCCTTCTGTACTTCACAGCGAAGAGATCTTGCAAAGAAGCCAAACCAAAGGAAAACAAAATCCCGAACCCGCAAGAACAACTTAAATACCGCGTGAAAAGCCTTAGTCTCTCACTACAAGCCTTGCATGTAGCATTGCCCTCGCTATTACCCACATGCCTTCTTCTTCTCCCGGTGCTGTGCACACACTTTCCCCCTGGTGTGTGTCCTGCAAGTCCCACTTAAAAAACTACGGTTGTCTGCCGTAGCTTGAAGCCCCAGTCCACCTCTCAGTGTGTATTTCTCACAGTTTATTCAAAAGAATGTATTATCACCGCCTCAAGTCTTATTTCTGGTGTATGTCTCGGTTTATTAGCAAATTGATGGAATTCCAGACAAACAGAATTGTCTATTATACTGCTGTTGAGTTTAACTTCAGCTATGTTTGATGATACTTTTTGTGATTGCAATCAAGACATTTAAATGTGTATTAAAATTCATGTCTGCCTCCTTTTAAATATTTTACATGACGTCTTTGTGTAGACATTCTGTGAGTGTGAAGACTTTTTCTGTCAATAGATCAACATATTGCTAATATTCCAGCAAGAGGTCTTTAATGTTTTTCTTATTTAAAATAGAAAAACCTCTGTGACACATGCTTGAAATTGAGATTTTTTTTCAATAAAACAGCAATAATTCTGAAAAAAAAAAGAAAAAAGTTGTGACCCTTGATTTGCCTGTATGTGAAATGATCAAAGTAAAGCTGTTCCACTCTGTCTTTTTTCCCTGAAGCACTGCATCTCTGTCCTGATCCCAGCTTTCAGCAGGTGTAACTTGTATGTGCCAGCCTCAGCTCAAATCAGAGACAAAATTCCCAATTCCTCACCACTGGAGGACTGCACCCATAATTAGTGAAATCATTCTCTTGAACAAAATGAAGAAGTCACGGAAGTGTTCACAGGTCCCCAGCATTAAATTAAAAAATATCTATATAGAATTCCAGTAATAATTTTGTTTCAGTTTTGCTCTTCATCTTTTCCTACAAGTTCATATGTTTTCATAATATCTTTTTTTTTGTGTGTGTATTAAAGCTGCAGCATCATTCACAGTTGTGTTGCTTGCACTACTGAGAGTTACTTAAACAATTTTCTTAATTGGGTCTTTCTTTAATAAATACATTTTGCATTAGCACACTTAAATGGTAGCAATAACAGAGTGCTTGTAATAAAACCACATTTCTGTATAAATCCCTGTTTTCCCTTCTAGATACTTTGAACATCTGTTTGGGGTTTTATTACTTTGGTTTCGATTCTCTCTTCCCCTGTTAAGGAACATAGTATTTAGCAGATATACTTGTCTGAAAAATGAAAAACTCTGTGATCTCATTGACTGAATGAGAGTGAAAGCCACTGTCTGCTCCTCCTGTACTGCTTTTCAGTGGAATTTGCCAGGCTTTGAGAACTACTATAGAGAATAATCCAGATATTTCCCTTAATGATGATGATACTTGGGGTGCTTATGTGAGTGAGGTTCACTTTGTACTATTAGTGTTCTCTGTATTCTTAAGGTTCTTTAAATGGTGTATTTATTATATAAACAGTTTTCTGAAATTCCAAGACAGTACAAGACCAGACCATGCTTAAAGGTATTAGATCTAAATTCCCCACACCATACTCCTTCTGCTGCCTTCCCGCCTTATTCACATCAATTAGTTACACAATTCACAAGCAATTACATTTCTGCTGCTTCTTCTGAGTGCTGGGAGTTGTGTGGAAGTCTTTATAACAAATGTGAGGCTGTTTCAAAGAGATTAATCAGAATAAAGTGACTTTCAGAAAAACAGAACACTTCCAGAGAGGACATGCCTGGTACAAGGAGTGTGATGCTGGAAATGGATACAGCACATTATAACATATTGAGGTACATCAGATGAAATCAGTATTTAAATTAGTAAATTTCCTCTATTATCCCAATTAGGAAGGACATACGTAAGTAAAAAATAATCTTCCCATCTTCCAAGTCACAATAATGCAAAAATGTAAATGCCTGTGCTGGGGATGTGTGTAACCTTATGCCAAATTAGACACATGAGCAGTAAGTAGGGCAGGGGCAGATTAACAGAACAGGCAAAGAAAGCAGGTCTGGCTTTCCTTTTTTGACATGGTAGAAAAAAAAAAACGGAAGGAACATACTACACGTGCTAGCAGATGAAAATTACAATACAACCACACTGCAAAAGAGAAATATACTCACAAATAATTAAGTAATCTAATTACATTTTTAAAACTTTATTTTGATGTCAGTATTTTGAAGAATTTTGACCTTGCAAGAGAGAAGAAATAGTATAGAATTGAAGAGCAGAGTTGATTCTGATATTCTGACAGGGGTCTTTCCAAAGACCAAAGCAGCTCCCCAAGCACTTTCTGATGATGGCAGTGGTGGGTTATACCTGCCTGTGAGTTATATGTGGTGAACAGAAGTTTGTATGGGAATTGTTTAGGAATGTTCTAATTAAGAACAGTAATATGCTATGAAGGAGAAAATTTTGCAAGAAAATTGCAAAATTGCATTAAAGAGAGAACTGGAACAAACATTAACCAATGGGAAATATGAGGAACAGGCCGTATGCAGTTACATTTTGCCCTGAGGTGTTTGCTAGCATAAAAACTGCAGTGCTCTTTTTCTTATTTGCAAATAATATGTGGAGGAAGCAAAAGGATTTGCTTGGCTGGAGGGAAATTTTGGGAAATTTTCCTTTAGTGAAGATAATCAGTATTTTGCCCATTACTGGTTAAATGAGTAAAGTGAAGACGTGGCAAAGCTATAGAGCTATAGCCATAAGGCAGAGGGGCCTTTGTCCTCTCCTTAGACCTGGTCAGGCAAGTTGCTTCAGTATTCACCACTTCCTTTGCCTCATTTTTGAGCTGCACAAAGGGTGTGAAGGCACGGCTGCTAATAATCAGCCCAAGGACATGTTTTCTCTTTATGTGCTTCTCCCAGGGTGGTCTGAGGAAGGAGCTTCCATCAAACCAAGTTTGTTAAAGTTTAGAGAGCATGGAGAAGTCTTTGAAATGGAAGAAGTTCTAACAGTTTGACAAATGAGTGTTGTAATTCTTCACTGCTGATAGCTGAGACTTTATAATAAGCCAGAAATGGTTTTGGTCCTCCTTTGGAAAGGAAAAATAGGGTTGCACAGTGATATGCCATTTTCAGTCATTTAATGAAGAGAAGGACTACCACATCAGGTTTTTAAGAGAGTGCCGTGTCCTCGCCCCTGACCAGTGTCCAGAATCCTCAGCCCCGGCTAGCTCTCCGATGGGGCGAGAAGGGCAGGTGGCAGCACTCTCCGCTGGACCCAGGCGGGCTTTCAAGAGCGCTGTGTGGGTCCAAGACTGCAGCTGATCCCAACGGCGTAATGATGAGGAGAGACTCTTGTTGGGGGCAAAACTCCAGTTTATTGTAACCCAGAGGGTACAACAGAACATGAAGGGAGCCAGCTAACAAAACTGATGCCTGCCAAAAGGAGCAGCAGTGAGGTGCCTGCAACAGTTTATAAAGGGTATGGGCGGGGAACCGACCAGCCAATGGGAAAACCGCAAGGAGTGGCTCTTGGGCAAACTGACAGCGGGGGTATCCAATGAGGGAGGAACAGGGGAGGGGCCCCAGGCCCTCATCCAATCACCCGACGCCCTGGATGGAAGCTTCCAGATGTAAGGGAAGGGACGCTGAGTGACGGGCAAGGCACCTCGGAGGGGGCAGGGGAATGAAACAGCAGTTTTAGGGAGATTGAGACATGAGGGAAGGCCGGAAAACTCCGGAAGAAGCCAATACAATGTGGGGGATAACCGGGACAAACCATTACAGAATGTTAACAGTAATAAAACATAAAATAACACAACTCCACAAGAGAGGATCATATATCCTTTAATTTCTGCCTTCCTGTGACCTTCAAATGCAAGAGAGGAGCAAGAGGCAGAGCTTCTTGGTTAGCAGGTGTGGTTTTTACTAGCACATTTCCTGAAGTTCCCTGGGACAAAGCTTGTGGAAATTATTCCATTACTGAAAACTAATGACAACCCTTCATTCTATGTTGGACTCTGCCACATCAATGAAGGGGTCCAGGCTGCCTGTCCACAGCTGCAGTGTGGTGATTCCTCAGGGGTGATGGTGTTGATGCAGCCTGTTCTTAAAAACAGAGGGGTGCTGTGGGCTGTGCATCCGTAGGGTGCATATACAGATACTGTGTGAGGTTCAAATGGTCAAATGTTGCAGAAAATGCCATATGCTTTGCTCAAAAGCTTCCTGACATCCAGCTCAGCATCTGCACTGAACTCCTGACTTGATGAACTGGGTCTAATGACCCGTCATTGAATTTTAATGCAGATTAAATACTGACAACCCAGAAGTGTTGCTCTCTGTCTACACCTTGATAAATGTTTATGGCTTGATGTGTGGAATGTGAGAGCAGCTGCCTTCCTTAATGTTATTTTGGAAGCAGAAAATAAGTCTTGAAAAGATTATTGTGGTGAACAGGATATCAGTGTGCATGTTGCCACGTTGTGCTAATTAAATGGTGAAGCTGCAATGTTTTTTATGGTACATATCCTGTCATTAATTCGTATGCTTTTCAAAGCATTTGCAGAACAGATATGCTGATAAGGTTAAACCATTAACACAAAATGCAAAACAAAATATTTTGCTCTGTTTTTCATTTCACAGTATTGAAAGCTAATTAGACACCTTTGCATAGCATTGGGAAAAAAATAAATCTCACATGCATTTTTCTAGATTAAATGGCAAATCCAGCCCTTGGTGTAGACTTAAGGTATCAATCAGCATCCTGGAAATTGCAGTGATGTGATGTAGATGGTTATATTGATATCAAATGCAGCCAAAGGTTCAGGGATCAAAGTCCCACAAGATGAATGATGACAAGGAAATGAAACAAACCTTGAGTAAAATAGCTTGTCTTGACAGCTATTCCCCAGCCTGCAGAAGGGGAGAAAGATTATTTGATTTGGGTAATCAGTTTTTTGCATATTTTTGAGAGTGTTGGAAAATGTATGTGATTTCTGCTTTGAAGATAGGCTGTGGAGAAGTTACAGAAGGAGGAGAACATTCATGCTCTGCTGGAAGGCAGCTACTTTGATCTGACACCAACTGTTACCTTTAAGTCCAGACCTTGTGCTTCATTGACTGCTGCAGTAAAGCTGTCGTTCTGGAAAGCATGAATGTCTTAAAATAAAATCCACAGTTTAAAATTTGGTTGAGTTAAATACAGATTATTTCACAATATTTTACTCTGAGTGTGTGTAAGTGTATTTTTACCAGCTGGGTGTTAGAGCTTCTCTTTGCTTTTTCCTTATCCCTGAAATTGAGCACTTCTGTTCTCTGACCTGCAGCTTTGGCTTAGTTCATGGTGCCAGAAGTCTCTTTCAAAGATCCAGACCTTTAAGCATTAGGTTTTATGGAGTTCTTCAGAGATTTCTGTGTTTGCTCCATAAAAAAGTATAATTTCCATGTGACATCTTTTGCACTGACAAATCTTACTCAGAGACAATGTAAATATCTCCAGGAAAATGTGTCTCTTCCCACCATTGCCCTGAGATGCTCATCAGCATCCCCGCTTGTTCTTAACCATGCGTGGATCATGTAATTGATTCACACCATATGTTCAATTACATTGCCTTTGGTGGTTTATTTATTTTTCTTTTTTTTTTTTTTTGGTTAGTTGTTTCACAGATATAATACCTTTCTTATGTTTTTCTTAGGCAGCAGTCACTGTACACCCAAGAGGTAGCTTTGCAAAACCTTCAGTCTGTCACCTTCAGTGAAACACCTGGAGTTCACTGAGATGTGATGGCAATCCAGACTTTGACAAGCAACTTTGCATTTCTCAAAGCTGATTTTTTTTTTTGTAATTTCTGTAAATCTGTCTAACTTGCCACATCCATGGCTACAAACAGTCGAGACTTCTAAAAAACTTAAGCCAATTAATGATAACACTGCCAAATAAAAGTTGTCAGTTTCATCACACCTTGAATTTACAGCAGATACTTCAATGGCCATGTTTGGGTACTTTGGTGTGATCCATACCATTGCTTTTTTGGGATGACCTGGGCAGCTGCACTATCCAGGCTGCACAGCATTCCTGCTGTGGACTCTGGAGACACAAGCTCCTGCACCAGGGCAGGGTGCATTAGAAAGTGCATTAGGAACAAGGCACCTTCACAAGGAGACTGCCTTCTTTTCCCAGCAAGAAGCAGTTCTTCATTGCAACAACTGACATTTTTCCAGGTTTGATGAAACAAATACGCATAATCTAATCCTGATCTGCATATGGAGACCATTTCAGCCAATGTTTGCAACATGGTGGTGGCTAAGAGCTTTTTTTTTAAATTCTAGGGCTGTTATTTTTTGGGCTGTGCATGTGAAACTTCTTCCCAAGCAGAGGACTTGTAGGATGAGATTTGGTAAAACTGTCTGCATTTTTCCCACTGGAGATGTTCTATCATCAACAGTGACTATTGTGACTGCTGGTATTTCTGTTAATGAATAGCAACTGACAGTGCTTCATTCCTGTCTGCCTAACATTTGGCCAGTGCCAGAGTTGGAAAGAGCAAAGGAAGGGTGGCTTGTGTGCTGTATGGCTGTGTTTGATGAAAAGGAGTAAGATCTCTTCGCACCAGACCCTGAGATCCCAGAGGAGAGTCCCCTTGCTTGGTACACTGAGACAGAACAAAGGGGAAAAACACAGGAGAGTCCTGATAGGTTTTTTGTGTATGGTAGGCAGGGAGTATCTTCAGGAAAGTTGTCTCCATCTCATCTAATTTTTCCCAAAACTGTTAGTTTGGAGAAAGGACCATTTCTTCTTCCAAATAAGGCTGGTGCTCAGGGCTCTTCATCATTTGTACACCAAATACTCCAGTGAGGCTCCACAGCAGGAAGGAAAAGTCACCTTTACTGTGCCCATGAGGAGCCAAGACACAGAAGAGAGTGCTGGGGCAGGAGCTGGGGGTGCTGCACTTTTCCTTCAACTTCATCACTTCCCAGAGCTGATGAATCTCACTTCCACTGGTGCCTTATTCTGCCCATCTGAAAGCTGTGGAGAATAATGTGCCTTGAGGACTTTGCCATTTCCAAAGAAAAGTACAGCAAAAGAGAGTTATTTCAGTGCTTGTGATGTTAAATGCCAACTGCTCAAGATATGCTGCTGGAAACCCCATGGTTTCAAAAAAGCTGCATTTCTTAAGTGTTACATTTTTAATGCTGTGTAAGTGTGGAGAGTGGGAAGGCCAAGGATAACAGGAAACGAAGTGAGGAATAAAATCATTTTGGGCTTGCAAGGTCCAGGTATTTTGTATCAGTGTTACTTGGTGCACATCATGATGGAGGATGAGCACTGACTTACTCCTGCTTGTTTGTCTGTGCACACTGAGCAGGAGGGGTGGAGCATGGTCAGTGTAATTCACTTACCATGTATTAATGGGGAGAGCAAATAGAACTGAGATTTTCCATTTATTGCTTTGTGAAGGAGGGCACCGGGTTGCAAAGCTGAGACAGTTTTAAGAGGTAAATTGCTTGCAATAAAAAATGATCTTTCTAAAGATTCAATGCTGATGGCTAGGAATAAAGCAAGGTTGCATGCCCAGTTAGCCTGCTGTAGTCTGGCAGAAAAACAAAAGCACAATCTATTTATTTATCTTTGAAGTCATTTGGTCTAATAAAAATTAAAACTTGCTCCTCAGTGGCATTTTTCAACAACAAAAAACATACATACAGCCAAAATGTTTGGACCAGCTCCACTTGAATCTATCTTTTTACTATTATTGGGCTTTTGAATTTAGAGTGTAATTTCTGATGTCTTATTTCAGAGTTATCAGCTGAAAATAGCTTTTGCTGAACTGATTTCCTGACATGAGATGTTATGAAGGAATTACTTCTAACTGATGCTCTAAGCTACAAAACACAGTGTTTACTGAAATGTCATCATCTTCTTTATGTTTTGAGAACAGTAACCTTTTTTTGAGCTGCCAGTTTCACTGTATTTGTAGTTTGTGCTCATTTCAAAACATTTGGAGAGAAAAAAAGGAGAAAGACATACGTGCACCAAGGAACAAATCTGATAAGATTGCACAGGAGATTTCTGCTTAAAAGTAATGTTTTTATAGCATGACAAATGTCTTGGGCATATGATGACAGGCACAAATGAACACGTTATTTGTGATTTCTGAACTGAACAAAGTGAATAACCTAGTCGAGGTCAGTGACAATGATGGATGGATCTGCTCAAGACTGTCACAGATTCATTGCAATTCTGCCATCTCTGTCTCTTAAGAGGGCCTTCAATCAATAAACGAACAGCAGTAGAATGCAGTAGAATTGGGAGCAGGAGAAGTTAATAGAAATTCTTCCTCTTTCTATTGGGCCATAAAGTTAACTATGTAGCTAAATGTCTCTTTTTTTGTTCCCTCCTATCAGTATGTTGATAACACACACTCTACTTCCTTCATTTCTGTATGATTTTTTTTGGGATGCATGATAAAGGTTGGACAGTGAGAGCAGTGCTGTGTTTTCTGGAGTACTTTCCTTGAAGCGACTCACCCTGGACAAATGTTTCATTTATATACAGTCAGTGGTACCATCTCACGCAGAGTTTGTACCAGGAGAAAAAGGGTTATAAAATAAACTAAGAGTGTATCTATCAAAACAGCTACACAGCTTAGGTCTCAGGGTATTTAAATTCATTTGTTTTCAAACGCATCTGTAATTTACCTCTGGACTGAACACAGTCATGGCTGTAGGATAGGATGCTGAGGTTTTTCCTTCATCAAAGCTGCATTCTGTAAATGGCAGAGCACCTGAACCAGGGAAGGCCTGAACTTTTATCAGCTTCTCTGAGTCTGAGGGGAGACCTCATCATAGTCTACAACCTCCTCATGAGGGGCAGCACTGATCTCTTCTCTGTGGCGACGAGTAACAGGAATGGGAATGGCTGGAGATGTGTTAGGAGAGGTTTGGGCTGGATATAAGGAAAAGGTACTTCCCCCAAAGAATGGTGGACACTGAAGAGGCTCCCCAGGGAATGGTCACAGCCCCAAGGCCAACAGAGTCCAGAAGCATTTGGACACAACTCCCAGGCACAGGTTGGGATTGTAGGGGTGTCCTGTGCATGGCCAGGAGTTGGACTGGATGATCCCTGTGGATCCCTTCTAACTCAGGATATTACGATTCTTCCAGATACCTGTCTCCATGCAGAAGAAATCCAGGCACAAAGCCCACACTGGCATGTTGGTGGGCATACACTCTTAGATTTAGAAACAGGCTACAAATTTAGGTTTACAGGCTTACCAGACTTTTCTTTGGGCTCTGTATTTTCTTTCCTGTTTGGCTAGTATTGAAATAAAGCTCTAAATTTACAGATTATTTTTTCTCAGCAGAGGAAGGCCATGTTGACAGGGTGCTGGCCTCTGTCGCGGTGCCCTCCTTATTGTCCGCTTGCCCAGCACCCTTAAAGCACCGTGGGCAGCAAGGGCCACCTTTCCTGGTTGTAGCTGGTAGGATCAGTAACCCGTGGGTTTAGAGCCACCAGAATGAAGGAGGCAAAAGACGACACTGGCAAAAGCAGGAGATTGACCTCTGGGATGCACCAGTATTCCAAGTTTTTTGGAGACCGTACAGGATCAGCTGTAGCTTGGAGGGAGGTACGCCCGAAAGGTCCCATGCACAGCGTGCAGGGGGTTATAACTGGGGGTGGTGACAAGGGGAGGGGAAGGTGTCAGTCCAATGGGGAAAAGAGGGGCTGGTAACCGGGGAAACTGACAGATGAATTACCCAACAGGATGAACGGGAAGGAGGGAACCCCGGAGACCAGCCTATCACTCGAGGCCCTGGATGGAAGCTTCTGGATGGAGAGGAGAGGCCTCAGAGTGACGGACAGGCCCCCAGGGCGGGGTCAGGGGAGTGACTTAACATAAACTTTCCATTTTAGGGAGGAGGGAGGGAGGATTCACAGGCGGAGAGGGACGCCAGACCATTTCACAAAATATTGGGGGTGAGGAACTAACCATAAATGGGGGAACCCCAAAACAAAACCCAACAGGCCTCTCACAGGAGAGATCTGTTTCATGTAGATCTCTAAGCTGTTCTGGAGTTTACAGGATGAGGAAGCAGTCGTGTTTTTTTTGTCAAGCTCTCGCAGGAGGTGATGTTCTGCCCCCTTGGCCAGAATACAATGCAAGCATTTGAAATCACCCTCTTGGTCACTCACTTTGTCTCTATCCGTCCCAGATTTATTTCTATCTATGTGGAAAGAGAGAAGGACCAGGACCCAAAGGTGGGAAGCACACTCCAGTTAATGAACTTTCCTGAGGAGTGAAGTATATAATCTCCAGAAATCTCTTTTAATACTTGCAGTCTTTGTTCTGCTTCTCTGAACTTTTGAGTCTTTAGTTGTGTGAAATAGATGAAGCAACAGTGGGCCAAGTGCTATAGACTGGAATGTCTACAGGCTTGTTTGTTAATTTGGTGACTTTTCTTTGGCCTACAGTGAAGTGGTGAGGTGAGATTGAAATTTTACTATGTTTTTTGTTGATAAGCAAAATTATCAAGTTTCTGCAGGAAAAAACCTGAAACAGCTGCTTATTGAGCCTTATGGAAGGCTATGTAACTAGTTATTTTCCTGATTCTAGAGAAATAATAGCACCTTCACAAACTGCAATTGTGACAGAGAAGGCTGGAGGGTATTTCAGGAAGTCATAAAGTGAGGCTCCTCACTGTCGTCCAGAAACAGTAATCCCACGGACTCTCTGAGTAATTACATTTTACATTTCTCCTTAATTTCTCTCCTAGACCTTCCTTACTCCACTTTTAGTTCCTGATTTCTTTGCCAATGCTCTTCAAGGAAGGTTATTACTTCCTTATGAGAAACTACCTTTTGTGGATTTGAAGACTTGCATTCTGTCTCTGCACAAAACTACTGCTGCTCCTTCATCCCTCCATCAGACGTTGCATTTTGCAGAGCAATCTGTATTCTCTGTTTCCATCAGGTGGTTCACCATCACCAGTTAAAATTGTGTCAAAATGAAAATTAACTGTACTGGGTAGAAGAGGAGGTTCAGGTATGTCTCTGCCCTGTGCAGTTAGGAAACAGATAAATGACCTCAGGATCCTGCCTTGCTGACTTTTGCCACATTTCATTATTCTATTTACTAAGATAGGAAAAAAAAAATCTCATTTAAAATGTAGAGTGATTAAAATAATAAAGGACTGTCATAGCCAGATAGGGAAAGTATCTGATATATCTCTTTTAAGAACACTGCAATCCTTTTAACAGACAATGCACAGACTGCAAAATGGTTGCAGTAATGTTTTTACTGGCAATATAATCTTAAACTAGAATCAGGAATTCTTATCTTCCCAGTTTGTTTAAGCATGGTGGGCTCTACCTTCAAAATGAGTGTGTGAAGAAACCCCAAATTCTACATCCAGGCACAGAAGAGTAAGTCTGGATAAAAAAAGAAATGCATTTGGATCTGCAGCATCGCTCTGTGCTGGTTAATTTGCACTATGTTCAGTACACGAGCTAGGTTGTTTTAGAGAAATTTCTTTGAACAGCCAGAGTTCTGATAAATTTTAAATTAATTTAAAATCTATTATCTTGTAAAAAATGCAAAGTTCCCCTCCCCTCCATTTTCTCCTCCATATTCTTTTCTTTGTTCTTCAGAGAAATTGGAGGAAAACCTTTTATTCCAAGAGGTCAGACTAAAGAAATATGCAGTTCTTAATAAACAACAAACATGTACCCTGGCTACATAGGCCGAATCAGTGATCAAATTGAAAGGTTCAGAGAACCGCTTAAAAACTCTGACGACTGTGGCCAATTCAGCTACTTGAGGTGATTCTTCCACCTTGACAACATCTGCCTCCCACCACTGAGTTTGAGGATCCTTCCAAGTCACTACGGACTTGCGGAATCCTCTGGATGCGTCAGTGAAAACGGTCAGAGCATTTAAGGCTTTTTTACTCTGAATAGTTTTGGTAGACAAAGTGAATTGAGTATCCAGATTGAAAATTTTGTGGGCCGGTTTCAGGACAGAAATTTGTCTGGTGTAACTAACCTGTGCAAATTGCAAGGCCTCATTCTCCTGCAAAAGATGTTCCAACATTGCTTTACTGAACTGGCCTGATTCTAATTTTAATGGTATGTAAATGCTTTCAAAATCGCACCCCGACAGTTCCTTGATCCGCGCTCTTGCCTTGTGGATCAGTTCTGCCACAGCTCCTGTGGCTTTGTCATTCTTTTGGACGTCTGATGACTCAGGAAAACCCACTCTATGATCAAGAGTGGGTCCCTTTTGGTCCTGGTCCTTTTTTTTCCCTAGGGCATCTTGCCATTGATAGTTAACACCGTGGAGGTGTGGGAGTCTGCCTAGGATGATGAATTTGAAGGGCAGACCCAGGCCGTATCTGTGGGCCTGCGTGGCAGACATTGCGGCACATGCCCAAGATCTCTATCCTTGGGGGCACCGCGAAGGGTTCATGGTGGTCCCTGGAGACAGATCAACTGGTGCTGGATAGCAAATAACGAGGCTTCTGCTGAGGCGGGATGGCTCAGCAAAGCAATTTTATTCCAGACAGCTTGAAACAAGGGAAGGCACAGTGAAGGGTGTAGGGTCACAGCTGCTCAGGAGGGAGGTGACTCCGAGAGCCCCGAGCAGTGGGCGGGATGGAGTATAAAAAGCTCACCGGGAAGGAGTGGTTTAGGTCTGAGGGTCCAATGGGTAGAGGGCTAAGGGGAGGAGAAAGAGTGGGGTGACATGACGTGGACCAATGGGGATAAAGAGAGGGAGTGGTTCTGGGGAGGGAACCAGTAACAATACATGCAGCTTGGAACATACTAGAACAAAGGGCTGGGGGACAAACTGATTGACATAACAGGGTAACCATAGCAACCAAGAATGACAGTCAGGAACGGCGGGAGATTACACAGCTGTGGATTCCCATGGGAAGGCAGGAGGCCCTTCTCCCAACCCCCCTCCCACATCTCCCCCGTTTTTGTTTTTTAAAAAAACATTTCCCGAAGTCTTAAGTAAAGTCCTCTTAAAAATAGTTAAGGCAACTGAAATGATAATGGCAATGATAAAAATCCAAAAAAGTCCTTTAAGGATTGAGGCTGCCCATCTGGGGACGCCCCACTGCGACAGTAGCTTGTTCATGGGGTCCACAGCCAAAACAGTTTCAGTCTTGATGTCGTTGACTTGTGTCTGGATCCGCTGGATATTCCTCTGGATTGATGTACTTTTCGATGACAAAACAGCAAAGTCCCTCAAAGTCCTCACAACTGTGGCCGTGGGCAAGCAGCAAAAAATCGATGGCTGCGCGGTTTTGTAGGGTCGCATGCCTAATGGCCTGCTCGTCCGCCAGAAGGTCAGAGAGGGTGGCGGACGTTGCGTTGGCATTCTTGATCACCCAACACTCCAGGTGAGTAAGCTCACCGAGGGCCTTAGCTGCTGCATACCAGGGCAAAAAGATAGACACAGCGACCGTCTTAGTCTTTCCCCAATTAAAAATTTGCGAATCACAATTTTCATCAAATCCTGAGTATGAGCATTTTGTACGAGCCAGTTGACTTTCTTTCTGCCAATTAAGAATTTCGGTTTTGTTGGGAGTGAGGGTAGCAAGCCTGCCAAGGCTGCATGGTCCTCCCTGGAGCCAAGACGGGATTCCCAACCATACCCTATCCCCACAGATAAGAAACATCCCCCAGGGAAGCACCTTGGGGTGGATGGAGGAAATGGAAATAGCCTGGATGGTGTAATTGCACCAATCCACGCTATTATATTTCTTTTGAATAGGGTTTACATTTTTCCAATATGTGTTTTTGTTTTTTCTTTGAAAGTAGAATCTTATGCAAAAAGTTGCTTTGGAAGACCCCAGCAGGTCCAATTCCTGGGGCTCCTCTTTACTATCTGTAAGGACTTTCGTCCATTCATCCCAGGTGTCCACCAGGTTAGGCCTCCTACCCGTGGTTCGGAGCAGGTCGGAGTTGGTGACAGGCCAGTTGTCAGCAGCCAGGGGGACCCCCACCAGGCATGTGGACAAAGGGTTGGTTGTCCACGTTGCCCATGGCCAAGCAGAAGTTGTCCTGTTGTAAGGACTTTGCCAGCGTAATCCAGATGTTTTCTTTTGGCTGCAGAACGATCCAGCCGTCTGCCGCTGATACCCATATGATGACAAAGAGGGCGATCACAGCGATGGCCCGCTGAGGGCAGTGGGACTCCATGAGGGTAGATGGTATTTGGGCAGCCATCGTTCCCTTTTTTCCTTTACAGGAACAAAAGAAAAGTATAAGCAACATAACCTTATAAATCTCCCCTCCCAGCTCCCTCCTTTGGTTTAAATAAATGGAGGGGTAAAAGGGACACGGGTAAGGTAAGAGGGTAAAGGAAAAGGGACAGGTGAGGATGGGGTGTTTGGCAATGTCTCTATTTTTGGTAGCATATAAAGTCTTGTTATTAGCACACGAGCCGCCAAGTTGGGGCGCTCGCCGTCTGTCTTCTTCCTCCTTCGGCGCCATGCAACTGCGTTGTCCGGTGGTGTAGAAGGCGCAGCCTGAGGGTCTCTGTCGTCCGTTGGTGGTTTTCCTTCAGGGCTGGGTTCCAGGAAGGGCTTGACAAACTTGCCCAGGATCCACTGGGGGCCTTTCCCTGTGGAGACACAGGCATACCCTCTCCCTCAAGTTATTAACGGGAACGGGCCAGAGATGGCTCTTGTCTCCGGGTCTCTGACTAGGACAGGCGGGTGCTCCTGGAGAACGGCTCTGGAGTTATTGTGGAAGTGTCTGAGCACTGGGGGATTTGGCTCTCGGTCAGAGCAATTCAGAAAATTTAAAGTGGAAAGTACTTTGCTAAGACGCTCGACCGGAGTCATCCCCAGTGCTGAGTCCTGTTGTAAGTCCAGGAGCCGTTTAAGTTCCTTATGGGAACGTTCTACAACCGCCTGCCCCGTGGGGTTATGAGGGATGCCTGTGAGGTGTTGGATGCCCCATTGTTGTAGGAAGTCCTCGAATCTTTTCGATGTGAGTCCCAGGCCATTGTCAGTTTTAATTGTTTTTGGAACCACTAGTGTGGCAAAAGCCATAAACAGATGTTTTATGGCATCTTTAGTTTTCTTGCCTGTGTGGAGTGAGGCGAAGATCGCCCCTGAGAAGGTGTCAATCGACACGTGGACGTACTTGAGGCATCCAAAAGGAGCGTAATGGGTGACATCCATTTGCCACAGCTCCAAAGCTCCCAGTCCCTGGGAGTTAACCCCTGTTGCCACTGGTGGAAGGGCATGGGACTGGCAGTTGGGGCATGTGGCTAGGATGGCCTTGGCTTGTTCCTTGGTGATTTTGAACTGCTGTACAAGGGCAGGCGTGTTTTGATGATAAAACGCGTGACTCGTTTTGGCTTGTGCAAAAATGTTTGGCATATTGAGAGAAAGTGCATTAGTGTTGTGTGAGGCAGCCATTGCGAGTCGGTCTGCCCTCCGGTTGCCCTCTGTGATGGCTCCAGGCAGGTCTGTGTGGGCCCGGATGTGCATGATATGGTATAATTGCTCCTGGTGGGAGATTAGCCAAATCAAATCTGAGAGCAATTGAAACAATGCTTTATTTTTAATTTCTTTGAGCATTGCATGTTCTGCACGCTCGACTATTCCGGCAACATAAGCCGAATCAGTGACCAAATTAAAAGGTTGTTCGAATTTTTTGAATGCTCTCACAACCGCAGCAAGTTTTGCGATCTGGGGGGAACCCTCAACAATCTGGATATCAGACTCCCACTTCTGAGTCTCCGGGTCCTTCCAAGTGATCACTGATTTGTGGGATTTCCCCGACTCATCGGTGAACACCGTGAGAGCATTTTTGATTGGTGTTTTACTTTTAAATGATTTTGGGGCCAAATAGAAAGTATCCTTAAACAGCTTATGTTTAGGATAATGAATCGAAATTTGTCCGGGATAGCTGTCAAGTGCAATTTGGATGTTTTGGTTTGTTTGAAGTAGAGATTCTAATTGGTCCAAATTTACTGGTAAGCAGATGCACGCTGGGTCGCACCCTGCGAGGGTCTGGAGGCTCTGCCTTGCCTTCATTATTAGCTTTGCCATCTGTTCCGCGGGAGTTGTTACCGTTTTGGGAGGCTGGTGCGGGAAGAACAACCACTCGATGATGAGGAGTGGGTCCTTCCGACCAGCATCCCACTGAAACAGCAGACCATGGAAGTTTGGGCACTTACCCAAGATGGCGAGGATAATGGGAAGGACCCGGTCCACACAGTGCGCCTGATGGGATCCGATGGCAGCAGTGACTCTCTCCAGGGCTCCCTTCGCGGCAGGTGTCAGCTCGCGTGGAGAAGCCAGGTCACTGTCCCCTCGCAGGAGGTTGAAGAGAGGCAGCAGCTCCTCCGTGGTGAGTCCCAGGAGAGGTCTGATCCACGTGATGGTACCGCAGATCTTCTGGAGATCCCATAGGGTCCGTGGGTTGTCTCGGATGGTGAGAGACTGGGGCGCAACGGTCCTTCCCATGATGATGATGCCCAAGTACTTCCATGGTGCCGAGAGCTGGATCTTGTCCTTGGCTATCTGAAATCCCACGGTCCTGATGGCTGCAATTGTCTTTGCAAGTACAGTCTTTAAATAGCTGTCATTCTCAGCACAGACAAGTACATCATCCATATAATGTAGCAGAATGGCTTCAGGGAAAAGCCGGCGAATCGGTGTTAATACTTGGGCCACATAGGTTTGGCAGAGCACCGGGGAATTTTTCATTCCCTGGGGCAAAGTGGTCCATTGGTACCTTTTGTATGGTTCTGCCCGATTGATTGACGGTACCGAAAACGTGACTCTGGGGGCATCTCTAGGCTATAGCGGGATGTTGAAAAAGCAGTCTTTCATGTCAATGACTGTGAGTTGCCAATCCCTGGGAAGCATGGAGGGTGAGGGAAGGTCAGGTTGGAGGGGTCCCATGTCCTCAATCACCTCATTGACCCTGTGCAGGTCTTGGAGCAGGCGCCACCTGTCCTTGCCTGGTTTTTTAATGACAAAGACAGGTGTGTTCCAGGGGCTGGTGGAAGGTACTAAATGCCCCGGGCGCACCTGCTCCTCTACTAACTCATTGAGAGCCTTCAATTTCTCTTCCACCAAGGTCCACTGATCCACCCACACCGGAACATTGATCTTCCAATTCAACGGTGGGGAGGTGCGCTCCGCAGTGGCCCACACTAAAAATCCCACGCAAGGCTTGGGATGTCGAGGCAGGCACCCCACTGGGACAAAACGTGCTGTCCAAGTAACATGATGTTGGATGAAACAACAAAGGGCCGAATGGTGGCAATCTGTCCCTCAGGGCCCTCCACACTTACAAATTCTTGCTTCGCATTGAGTTGACAACTCCACCCACACCCGAGATTGTGCCACAAGGGGGCACTAACTCCCAGTCGCGGGGCCACTTTGCCCGGGGAACGATGGTGACGTCCGCCCCGGTGTCTGCCATCAGGCTCCAAGCCACTGACTTCCCCTGCTGGGAGAAAAACAGCTCGTATTTAAGGTCTTTCCTTGGTGACATTCTGGGTGAAAAAAATTTTTAAGTCCTCATCCGGAGTAGAGTCCAGTCCTTCAGCGGTGTCCACCAGATAGAGACATGCGAACGGGAGCCCCTTGTGCAGTACATATGGGGGATGGCTGCACACAACCGAGACCTGTACCTCAGACCCTGGCCCGACGCTGATGACTTCCGGGATGACGGAGAGCCTGTCCGGTGTTACATGGCGGTCGTCCAGGAGGAGCACCGCTGTTTTGCCATGGCAAAAGGGGGCCTCAAGGAACCCTGCCGGGACTTTTACCGGGTCCTCATCCTCGAAGAAGATGGTTGTAGAGCTTCTGACGACCCGGCGATTGCCTTGATCTAATGTGGTAGTTCTCCGGAGGAGGCAGAGATCGATGTCGGGGTCCCGCCAAACCTCCGGAACTGTCCCGTGGGCCATTGGTCCTCCTGGATGGTGGGGAGGGCCGGACGCTGTGAGGGGCCACTTGGTATCCTCACATGTCCCCTCCTTGCGCTTCGCAGCCCGTTTCCTGATGGCTGATAATGGGAAACAGGGTTCTGAGGCAGTGGTCTTGGGGAGGGAGCATACTGCCGAGGCTGCTGCTCGGGGGCCCAGTATGGGCAGTTGACTTGGATGTGGCCCATCTGGCTGCACCTGAAACAGCGCACGTTATTTAAGCTCAGCTTTGCCTCCCCCACCCCTTTACTCACCGCCATGGCGACGGTGACCTCCGTGGACGTGGCCTTGGTACAGGCCTCCACCATCCATGCGATAGTGGGCTCAGGGTCTTGTGGTATAGTTCTAAGGATCTTTTTGGTCTCGGCTGTGGCGTAGGTAAACGCCATCTTGCGTAGGAGCTCCTCTCTCACGGCGAGGTTCTCTATCTGGCGGTCGATAGCTTCTTTTAATCGGTGGACGAACTTGATGAAGGCCTCCTCCGGCCCTTGAGTCACTACTGAAAAGCTCTGGAGAGGGGTTTTGCCGTCCGGTATTTTTAGGAGAGAGAGTCTACCGGCCTCCTTGATGTCATTTACAAGGCAAACCAGAAGCAGGATCTAGTCCTCCGGTTGTGTAAACTCGCCCTCCCCGGCCAGAGCCTCCAGCCCCTCCTCTCCCCTGCCAAATGTCTCAGTCAGATTGTGCTTCTTGAGGAGGGGCTTCAAGAGCTTTTTCCATTGCACCTCCTATAAAAGCAGTTCAATGGGGGACAGCAGTGACTTACTGATGTACCTTAAGTTGTGTTGTACTAACGTATGACCGGAGAAAGTCAAGTCCAAAATGTTCCTAAAAAATGGGGAATCTCTCCCATAGTCCTTAGCGGCTTTATGGAGTTCCTTCCCCTCCGCGTATAGTATTTGCTCCCATTTTGCCCGCCCTCCCCGGGCCCTCAGAACCGGTGCCGCAAACAGTTCCAAATCCCTTGCCAGATCCAAGTCCCCGTCCCGGATGGCCTCTGCCCTAATTCTGGCCCACCCTCCACCCAGCCTAGGTGTGGGCCGGGGGCTGTCACTGTCTTCAGATGAGGACGAAGCCGGACGGGTGAGGGCCTTAATCCTCCCCCTGGCTGGTGGTGGGAAGCCTTGCAGGCCAAGATGGCTGCTTCCGGCCAGGCTGACTTCCGGTTCCGGTGGTGGGAGGACCGGAAGTGGCTGGAGAGGGGGAGGCGGGGCTAGGCCCGCCTCCCTGGGCAGGGCCTGCCAGTAGGAGGTTCCCACCCACGGGGGCGTGACATTCCTGCGGGCCAGTCCCTCCCACTGGGAGTGGTTCCAAAGGGGCGGAGACAAGGACGGAAGGGGTGGGTCCCGATCCCAACATCATCAACGCGGTGGTGACAGGGGCGGGATCCGACACAGGGGCGGCACCCGACGTTGTGGGCTCGTGAGAGGAGGCAGGAAGGGAGGCCGGAGGTGAAGGGCAAAGACCGCTATTTTTTGAGAAGTCACCATTTTGTGTCTAGAGTGGCTGACCGGCCATGTGGCCGGTGCCATCTTTAGGGCCATGACATGAGCACAAATCGTAAACTGAACAACAGGGTTTTAAACTGGGTTTAGGGGGCTCAGGATTTTGGGATGCGGAAAGGGCCGCACCAGGGTGGCTAGTCCCAGAGCGGGAAGAGGACAGAGGGGATCGGGAGGCAGCAGGGAGTAGGTGACAACCTTGTGCCGGAGGGTGGCAGGTTCTGCCGCCCGATCCACTCTTAGGGGAAACGGGATTAGGAGAGAGGGGGGTGAAAAGAGGGGTAGGAGAACTGGGGCCCAAACTCTCCCCTTTTGATTTAAATAAAGTAAAAATAGAATGGTATAACGGAAAATAATATCCCACCCTAAAGTTTCCCTTGACTTGTAAATCATAAAGGAGTTTCCCAACTTTCCCCCAAAACCAAACTGAATTAAAATCATCTTGGGAGGTATTGGGGAAGTGGTCAAAAATAAGGTTAACTAAAGCTTTTAACTCGCCCTTTTTAAAAGAAATGTTCTCCAGAACAAGGGAGGACTTAACATGGGAATAAAATTCCCGCCGAGCTGGAGATAGGCGGTTGCCTATACTGACAGCTCAAAATAAATCCCCACAGAGCAAATGGATAAAGGAAAGAGACAGGACAGGGTCGGGTGCCAGACGTGGCACGGTATGAACTCACCCAACAGAAGGACGCCTGTCTAAAAGAAGGAACCTCTGGGGTCGGCAGAACCTACTGGGAAGGAGCACCGCCCCTCGGCGCTACTGGTCTTCTTTGAGTAGGTTGTCTGCAGTCCACCGGATCGAGGCACTTCTTCAACAAAGTCCAAGCTCCTGCGAGGCTGGGGTCCTGAACGGCGCTTTGGGTCCTCTGGTCAGCGGCTCACAGAGTCAAACAGTTTGAAAGGAGATGCTCACAGGGTAGTCTGCAAAGGTCCCTGTTTGGGCGCCAGCTGCGGCACGCGCCCAGGATCTCTATCCTTGGGGGCACTGCGAAGGGTTCACGGCGGTCCCTGGAGACAGATCGACTGGTGCCAGATAGCGTAATGAAGAGGCTTCTACCGAGGCGGGATGGCTCAACAAAGCACCTTTATTCCAGACACCTCGAAACAAGGGAAGGCACAGTGAAGGGTGTAGGGTCACAGCTGCTCAGGAGGGAGGTGACTCCGAGAGCCCCGAGCAGTGGGCTCTTCCCCCCCTTTCAACAAATTGAAAAGGGGGTTAGGTCTCGTTGGTAATGCCTTACCAGGGTCTTACCCAATTCAAAGAGCCACACAGCTGCTGAATGTCGGCTAGAGTCCAAATTTTGTTTCTCATCTCCAATTTTTGCGGAACAATGGTCCATTTATTAATTTCACGCCCCAGGTACTTCCAAGGAGGTGTCCTTTGAACTTTGTCTTGTCGCAGCTTGAACCCTGCAGCAACCAACGCATCGGTTGTTAGGTCAAGTGCGTGTGTAAGCAAATCATCATTGGGGGCACAAATGAGGGTATCATCCACATAGTGTTGGATTATTACACCCTCAGTGTGTGCAGGCACAGGGAACAGAGATGAAGAGACGTACCCAGATACTTGGGCTGTTTTTCATTCCTGGTGGTAGAACTTGCCAATGGTACCTCTTCATTGGGGCTTCTTGGTTGATGGAGGGAAGCAAGAAGGCAACACGTGGTGTGTCATCAGGGCATAGAGGAATTTGGAAGAAACAGTTCTTGATATCAAAAACAGCCAGATTTCAGTCTTTGGGCAACATCGTGGGGGACGGCATCCCCAGTTGGAGAGGACCCATGTCTTCAATTACATTGTTTATAGGATGGAGGTCGTGAAGGAGCTGCCACTTGTCTTTGCCTGTTTTTTTCAGATCAAAGACAGGGGAATTCCAGGGGGATGTTGTTTTCTGGATAGTCCCTTTGGCCAATTCCGCCGCCACAAGCTCCTGGAGCGCTTTTAATTTTTGTTTATTTAACGGCCACTGCTCTACCCAGATCGGTGTATTAGTCAGCCAATTTAACTTCTGGATAGGACGCTCCTCAGTGGTCGCTGCCCGAAAAACCTGGGGGTTCGAGATGTCAATTGTGACCCCCACTGGGCCATCAGGTCTCTCCCCCACAGGGTTCCGTATAAACTGAATGGGCGTAGATAAGCCAATTGCCCATTCGGCCCCTCAAATTTTACAATGTTTTTTGATTGTTTAGCCAATTGGACGCCCCCTACACTTTGAATGCAGCCGTCCACATCCTGCAATTCCCATCGTGATGGCCAATCATGTGAAGGGATGACCGTCACATCTGCCCCTGTGTCCAGTAATCCATTTAGGTATTTGTGCTCACCCCCTTTCCACAGATAGCAAGAGATTTTGGGCCTGTCTCTCCACAGTACCTGAGCCTGACATGCATGGTAAATCTTCTGTGATGTTTTTCTCCATAAATCTTCAGGATGGGTCGGCGGCTCAGGTACAGGAAGGGCCTGCACTATTATCTGGCCCTTTGGGAGGAAGACGGGGGGGTGAGCGCAGTGCAGCCATACCACCATGTGTTGTGGATCCACTGATGTCAAACTGAGTGCTATGGTGGGTTCGAGTGGCGTATATTTTGTGTCCCCAAGGATGACGTACTTACTGTGGATGTTCTGCCAGATCCTGGGGTTTTCGGTGTCTACCGATTTGAAGTGCCAGTTCGAGTCCTTGAGGTGTAGTGGTTCTGTTAAAGCTAACCTATAGGGGGAAAAATTAGAATGTATGTTAAGAATAGGTTTAGGATGGTCAGGGTCCCGACCAAGCAGAAACCTTGAAATAAAATGGGCATCATCCCCCGTCCTAGTATGCCTCTACAACTTAGCTAGAGTTTTTCCAAGGAGTTCCTTGGGTACCGTTTATTTGTGGCATAGTCACACCACCAGTAGAGATGCAGTTTTCAAAAGAATTTGCTGCTGGTCTAATCTTGTCCTCACTGATACCTCTGAGAATTTTACCACTGACTTCCAAGTAGGAAGGGGTCTGGCTACTTAAATGCTGCCTGTTGTCCTTTCCTTGGAAATCATCACTGTCTCTATGGGTATGTAGATTTGCTCATGGAAACTGTTTTAGCACATTTCAGAAGATTCTCATTGGAGCTACATTCTGTGTTTTGTATTTGTCGTGATTTGACACGGAAAAAGAATCTTCTCGGAAGGAAGAGGTCAATTTGGATATTGACACTTGGGATGACCAATTGAGGGTGGACACACCTCTGAGAACACAGAGGGGTTAAAAGCAGAATTCCCAGGGGAACTCGCTCTCTTTGGTTCCGGTCAGGGTGCAGTGCAGGACTCTCCCCTGCCCGGCCAAATGGGTGGGTGAGGGAGGGGAAGGCCTGCAGCCTGGCTGAGGTAAGGCCGAAGGGTGGAGGGACTGGAATCGGGCTGGCCCCTGCAGATGGAAGGGTGGAGAGATCTGGGATGTCTCCGTTCCCCCCCAGAGTCTCTCTCTCAAAAGAGACAGTGATGGTTTGCCAGCAGTACTGCGGGGAAGGAGGAGAGCAGGGGGGGCTCCAAGGCCACAAGGTGCCAGCGTGGGAGCTGGACCAGAGATCCGGGCAGAGAGCCAGCCAGGGAGTCGGGACTTTTAACCCTTCCTTGAGATATGAAAGCTTTGTGAAGTTTTACTCCTCCTTGGCTTGAAAGAGAGGAAGAGAGACAGCCTGGGACCCGAGATGTTAGAAGGAGAAATTCTGGGTGGGAGGAGATGATGGAGTGGCTTCTGGCTGGACTTTTTCTTGTTAGCCATAGACTGAACAGATTTTCTCCTCCAAGAGAGAGATTGTATTTTAGGAGGATGCTGGTGAGCCAAGAAACCTGCTTCAGCAGCTGAGGAAAGACAGGAGTGGAGCGAACAGAGAAAAGTTGGAGAGGTTTGTGGTGGTGCCCCCTGTCTTCAGAGAAGAAGAGAAGAAGATGTCTGTTCCTGAGACCCTCGGCCCCAGGGGAGGAAGAAAATGGGGGGGACTGTGGTCCCCGAAAATGGAAAAACTGAACTGTTGTTTTTTCCCCTCTTGTCAGAGCATCCTTGAAAGGAAAACTCCTAAAAGCAGTCTGTCCATCCATGCATTGGTGGTGAGGGCACTGTGCATGGAAAGGAGAGGGTCACACTGGCAAACCTTTTTCTCCAGGCGGTGCCATGTGTGACATGGAAACACAAGGAGTGGCAGCTGTGTTTCCTGGAGGGTCTATGGTGCAAGGGGGACTCCTCTCTCCTCTGATGGACTTAGTATTGATTATATTGAAGGGTGATGAAGGGTCCAAATGTGGTTTGTTGGAGTTGGGTGGTGGGAGGAGGAATGTTTTGGAAGGTTTTAATTTTGGATCTTGTGTGTGCTTTTCTATTTTATTTTTTCTTTTATAGTAGTGATAGTGGTAGTAGCTTAATAAAGTTCTTTTCCTTTGTTATTAAGTTTGGGCCTGCTTTGCTCTGTTCTTGATCACATTTCACAGCATTCAACTGAGAGGTTGCATTTTCATGGGGGGCACTGGCATTGTGCCAGTGTCAAACCGTGACAGTATTAAATTGAGTAATTTTCTTCTTCCATCTCTTTGTTAATAGTATTGAGGAGAAAAGCCCCAAGTCGCCCTTCAGCTTTAGCATTGCTAATTGCTCAGGTGTCTTTTTTGCAGGCATCCTTAAGCAGACATATCATATGACTGACACTGTGGCAAAAGGATGCTCCCTACTAGCAAAAGTACTACTTACATGAAAAGAGATTTCCTGTGTTTATGTTAAAGCTTCTCTAAGGTTTAAGAATTGAAGGAGTTGATTTTTTGTTATGTTTTGTCTAAAGAAAATCCAAAGCACCTGTTCAAAAGACAAGTGTTTTTAACCCTTAGGGATGGTATGGATTCTGGCTTCTCATACTGTTAATCTTGCTTAAGTCTGGAAGTATGAGTAACATTTATGAGACCTCTGTAAGTGTCTGTGGTGTCCAAACCTGCCTGTTACATTTAGAACAGATATTCATTTCTGTATGTCATGATTATTGTAAAGATTTAAGGTTCCAGAAGAAAACTTAATTTTCCTGAATTAGCAGTCAAATTAGACCAAGAGGATTATCCAAATTATTTCAGTGTCCTAATTTCTGGATACCTTTCTAGTGAATAAACTTGGAGTTTCAGAGCCTCTAGAATTACATGGTCTACAGATACTGAATTATAACTATTCAATGCAAAATATCTGTGTCTGGATCTATCTAATCTGACATGTTTCTTTCTGTAATCTATTCCATGTGTTTCCTAAACTCCTTTAATCAGGGGTTGTATACAAGATTGATGAGTGAATCCACAAGTCTTATTATTATCTTCTGTTATTACATAGTTAAATATATGTTTAAACCATGAACACATCTGAGAATTAAATTAATAAGGATTTAAGTACAGGAAGGGATCATTAATTAGCACTCTTCCAGGGATTCTCTGATCATCTCTTAATTTCTTTTTTTATTAAACATAGGTTGGGCATTTTATTAATTCAAATATTTGCAGAACTGCAATGCATTTACCTAGTCCTGTACAATTAACCTTTGATATGCCTGTAATAATTGTCCACTTAATATCTTTGCTGTTTGCAATGATATTGGGTAACTCCTGATTTTTTTTCAAGGGATGGAGCCAGGAACACCAGCGAGATACTGATCAGAGTTAAAGTAGATATGAAATTTCAGAAACCATATGGAGGAAAAAAAAATCTCTTTTTTTAATCTTATGGGCTTTGGTGGTGTGTTTTTCTGTTGTAAGTTCAAAATTTTTTTTTTGTTCTGGTTGGCCCCCATGCCTATTTGGTTTAACCCAGAGTTGTACCCTCTCATTTCCCTTTCAAGCTCCCCAGGATCCATCCCCTGGATCCTTCCCTGCCACTCAGTGAAACCCTGTGCTCCTCCCTTGTCTGTCACTGTAGTCTTACCTTTACTCCTAGAATCTGTCTGTCCTGTATCCCTTGAAATCCCATTGGTATGTTTAAACTATTCTCCTCCCCTATTGTCCCCTGTGGTGGTATGCTCTTTCTTTTATGAATTTAAAGTGTTTTCCAGTTACAAGTTTAAAGTGGTTTGTTCCAGTTGTCCCCTGTGTTTGATTTACCTCAGTGTTGTATCCTCCCATTTCCCTGTCCATCTTCTCAAAGACCTTCCCTCTGCTCCAGATCCTTCTTTGTCATTCAGTGAAACTCTGCCCTTCTCCGCTATCATTGTAACCCCACCTTTATCCCTAGAACTTTCTGTGTCTATCATGTATCCCTTGAGTACCATTGGCATATTTAGTATATTCCCCTCTCCTTTCATTCCCTATTGGTTGTCAGTGTGTACTGTGCTCCTCCCCAAGACTCTTGCCATTGGCTAAAGTTGTATCCTCCCCTCATTCTTGTATCCTTGTATCTTGTATCTTGTATCCTCCCCCATACTTACACTGTTGTAACCGTGTATTTGTTGTTACTTGTTGCTGGACCGTCTCAGGAATTAGAACCTCTTGGGAACCCACACAAGTGATCCCTGTCTTTACTTTACTCCGGGTTTCTTAACTTCGGATACCAACAGCAGCCGCACAGAGCAGCCTTGCTGCTTTTGGGAATTAAGCAGCCCTGCTTGCACCACCACCCACACCAGCCCAAGGGGTGGATAGGGGGCAGCCACTCTTGGCATGGGCCAGGAGATTGGGCTAGCTACTCTCTCCAGAGTGGCCACCTTGTCAGCTCCACATTGGCTGTCACAATGTGTTCCCCACCCTGTCGTCCTCCTCAGGTGTCCTGCAATTGTTTGAAGTTTGTATCCTCCCCTTGTAACCTCCCCCATATTTAAGTTGTTTTAAGCCTGTATTCTTTGTCACTTTTCTGTGGCTCCTCTCAAGAATTAAACCTCTTGGAAACCCATATAAAAGTGTCCCCTCTTATTCTTTCGTCTCAGATTCTCGATTCAGATTAAAACAGAAGCCACAGAGAGCAGCCTTGCTGCTTCAGGGTAGCAAGCAGCCCTGCTCACACCTCTACCCAGACTGACCCTAGGGGTGGATGGGGAGTGACCACACTTGGCATGGGCCAGGAGATGGGGCTGGCTAGCCAGAGGTATCTCCAAGCATCCACCATGTCACAGACTATTATTGTTTTATGTTACTCTATTTAAAAAATACATAAACAATAAACAGAAAATTGACGAATCATGATTAGTCATGCAACTCTTTTGTTTCAATTGGGTGACTAATATTCTAATAACTTAATGGTTTACACTTGGATTAAGGAAAATGCATAACAATGATATATTAATTGAAGACACAAAAACCATTAAGAATCCTTGCTTTGAGTAGGCTGTTTTCCTAGAATAGAACTTTCCTTTATAATAAACATTAGGAAAAAAAATAACTGTTGTATTTCTTTTTTTTTTCTGTCACCTTTTGGACCTCAGCAGAAGGATAGAGTTTTAAAGATTTCATAAAGTACAAAAATGGTTTGGGTTGGAAGGGAATTTAAAAGATCATATAGTTACAAACACCGTATACTGGTTCAAGACACCTTCCACTATCCCAGGTTTCTCCAAGCCCCATCCAGCCTGGCCTTGGACACTTCCAGGGATCCAGGGCAGTCACAACTTCTTTGGACAACCTATGCCAGGGCCTCACCACCCTGAGAGTCAAGAATTTCACTGTCAAACGCTTTGCACAGTCCAGGTAGATGATGTCAGCAGCTCTTCCCTCATCCACCACTGCTGTAACCCATCACAGAAAGCCACCATATTTGTCAGGCACGGTTTGCTCTCAGTGAAGCCGTGTTGGCTGTCCCTGGGTCTTAGCACAGTTCCCAAGATCTTGCTGGGCACACAGGGGAGACTGATTGGTCTGTAGCTCCCTGTGACTTCCCTATCTCTCTTTTTACCAGTGGAGGTTATGTTTTCCCTTTTGCAGTCAGTGAGAAGTCCACTGGGCTGCCACAATTTTTGAAACATGATGGAGAGTGGCTCAGCCACTTCATCTGCCTATACTCTCAGGATCTCATAAGATCCCACTGGTTTGTACACCTTCAGGTTCCATACATGTTCTGGAACCTGATCTTTTCCTGTAGTGGACAGTTCATTCCCCCAGTCCTGCCTGTGCCTCCTGTGACTTGGGTGGTGTGGCTGAAGACCTCACTGGTGAACACTGAGACAAACAAGGCATGGAATACCTCAACCTTCTCCATGTCCCAAGTAACCAAGTCTCCTGTTTCCTTCCAGAGAAGGCTCACATTTTTCCCAGCCATCCTTTTATCGTCAATACATCTATAGAAGGTTTTCTTGTTGTCCTCAATATCCCTGGTTAGGTTTATTTTTTTCAGGGTTTCAGGTTTCCTAGCCTGATTCATCTCTGTATTCCTCCAAGACATTCTGTCTCTGCTTCTACCCTCTGTAGGCTTTCTTTTTGTGTCTTGAGTTTGTCCAGGAGCACCTTGTTAATCCATACAGGCCTTCTGGTGTTTATGCCTGCCTTCCTTTTTGTTGCGATACATTGCTCCTGAGCTCAGAGGAGGTGATCCTGGAATATCAGTCATTTTTACTGGGCTGCACTTCCCTCCATTTTCCTGGGCTTCACTTTTCCCATGATGGGACTCTACCGAGCAGGTCCCTGAAGAGGCCAAAGTCTGCTCTTATAAGTCCAGGGTACTGAGCTTTCCATGCCCTCTCCTCTCTGCCCTAAGGATTTCAAACTGCAGCATTTCATGGTCCCTTCAGCCCAGGCTGCCCTTGATTTTCACATTCTCCACCAGCCCCTCCTTGTTGGTTAGAACAAGATACAGCATGGCTAACTCTCATTTTTTTCTCCTTTATTCTTTGAAGAAGAAAGGCATCATCAGTGCATTCTAGGAACCTCCTGATTTGCTTATTCCTGCTGTGTTGCCTCTCCAACAGATTTCAGGATGGTTGAAATCCCTGGTGACAAACAGGGCTTGGGAATGAGAGGCTATTCTTATTTGCATGTAGAGGTATGTATACTTCCTTGTGGGATGTCTTGGAGCAGAACACAATAAAGTCACCTTTAATCTGCTCACCTTCCTTAAATCCTGATCCATTATCTCTCAGACAGCTCTTCATCCATCCCCAGGAGAGCTCTGTTCACTCCAGATGATCATTGACAAAGAAGGTGACTCCTCCTCACCTTTCCTGCCTGTCGTAAAGAGCCTGTGTTCTTTCTTGCTACATTAAAATGTATTATTTTAATTTTTTTTGTTCACTCTGCTACACAGGCAATCTCAGGTTGTGAAGATAATTATTTTTCAGAAGAAGAAAGAATTATATGAGGACAAAACTGGACTAATTTATACTGTATTGTCTTCCTTTTTGAGTCATGAAAAATGAAAAGGGAATTGAAAGGAGACTGATAAAAATTCTTAAGAAATGAGCCAGAGAGAGCAAAGATGGAAATGTAGCTTTGTAGTGTGGGTGATACGGGATCATCCCAGCATGTTTCTCTTAAAATGGAATGGCTCTAAGTTGCCTGACTGTGCCCTTTACAGCAAAATAATCTCATCAATAATGTGATATTCCTCATTGTGTTCATCCTATTGCTATTGTCAAGCACAATGCGCATTTTTCAAACACAATCAGCTCTTCAAAGATATAATTGGGCAATTTTGTTGTGAATGGCATTTGATTTCAGAACCTTTGTAGCACTCCCTGGATGTGCTATGTCCACAATTTAGTAAATGAGGCTGTGCCCTAGCAACTGCTAACAATGCAAAGACATAAGCAAACATACCTCTGTAAATCAATATTTTTTTGGGTAGCTGATAGTACTATGATTTTAAACTCTATTTCTAGTGGAGTCAAGATACAGTAAAGTAATTGTAAGGCCTGTGCCACAAAGAAGATACTTCAATTTCCTCCCATTTTACTTGATATATGACATCTCCTTCAATATCCTTTGATTATGGGATGACTGTTTCAGAAGATCAGCCTTGCAAAAAGGTACCCTTCAGTCATATCAATAGAAGCACAGCTGGCTGAATAGTTTTCAAATTACTTTTTCAGAGGAAAATACTTGAGTCATTAAAACACAAACTGGTTGAGCATAAAGGTCCCTTTCAATGAGACTACCAGTACCAGAAAAAAAAGTGTAAAAGCAAATATTTAAATTTAAAGAACAGCTTTGAGAATTTGCTTATGTGGACACTAAACATGATCTATAGCATGTATTATAGATGAAATGTAACAACTCTTCAGAATTATTGAAACAAAGAATTTGATTGACTCCCTTTGATTTGAATGAGATTTTTGCTTTTCAAGCCTTTTTTGAGGCTGAAACTTAGACTTGATTCAAGCCAGTGAAAATGTCAAGAACTCTTGCAGAGTGGTAAAAATGTTTTCAGTCCCTTTTTTTAACAATTTGTTCTAAATGCAATGGAGAAACACTTCTCCATTCTTACTTTAACATCCTTCTGCTTGTTTATACTACAGGCACTGCACATCCTCTAACCTTGAGGCACAGGGTGCTAATGGAATTTATTGCAAGTTTGGCTTCTGATGAATCACTGCTTGATTGCCTGGGCTAATGAAGAGCCGTTATTAACTATTATTAGTTTTACAGCCAATTTGACAAGTTAGATACAAATATTGAAGTTGGTCTAATTGGCTCTGCCAAAACGCAGTGGTGCATGCACCCACTACCCTTTTCATTGTGAATAATGTCAGTATGCCATATGTTGGAAGAGTATGAGAATAACCTTGTTCTAGAATAACCATAAGGCTGCTTATGCTGCATTTTCTTCTATTTTCTGTTAATACCCAGTGGTTTTTTGGGTTTTTTTATCAATGCAGGGTCTTGTATGCTTGTAAAAAGTTGGATGCAGTAGAAGAGGTCACTAAGAGATAGAAAAGAAAGGACAGCCTTTTGTGTATGGTTAATCAGCTTGCTTTGGAGTCTGGATGATAAACTGTGAGAAAATTTGAAAGAAGCAGCTGGAATTTGGAGGTGCTTCCCAGGTCTGGCCTGAAGTCTGTCACAAGTAGTATTGCAGCTGAGATGTTGTGATTGCAGCCCTATGTCAGTAATTTATTACACCAGTGAGGGAGTTACTGTGATAAAAGGTATAAAAAAAAACCTGCACCTGCAGCCCAACTGTAAATTGTGAATGGGCCCAGTTAAGATCACTCACTAATGATGAACTGAGCATGGAGGTGTCCAGATTCCCTAGAGATATCCAAAACAGAGGAACATCTAGTGATGCTTATGCTTTTTTTGGCAGATTGTGACTCATAGAATTATAGAATGGTTTGGATTAGAAGGGAACATGAAGACCCGTTTTATTACAACCCCTGCTATGGGCAGGGTCACCTTCCACTGTCCCAAGTTGACCCAAGCCCTGTCCAGCCTGGCCTTAGACACTTCCAGGTATGGGACAGCCACAGCTTCTCTTGGCAACCTGTGTGACCACCCTCACATGGAAGAATTTCTTCCTAATATTGGTCTGAACCCTGCCCTCTTTCAGTACAAAAAAATTGTCTCTTGTCCTCACGCCCCAGGCCCTTGTCAGAAGTTCATCTGCACCTCACCTGGACCTCCTTTAGGTCCTGGAAGGAGCTCCCAGAGCATTGTCTTCTCCAGGCTGAACAGCCCTTACTTTATCACGTGTCTTCATTAAAAGAAATGTGTTCCTGCCCTCTAATTATCTTTGTGGCAGTTCTTTGAAAGGGGATTCTCTTTCTCTCCCTGAAATAGTTAGGACTAAGTCCAAGAGTCCAGAATTCTCCTTAGAACTAAAATAACTTTATTACCAGTATAACATCTTTTTGCAAGTGAACCTGTGAGATTCTTGTGTGCTTGTTTCCCATTGATTTTTAGCAGCAGCATTTTCCTAGCCTGGCTTCTCACTGTGGATACTTTAAATTTTTGCAGTGTTTGAATGAAGACACTGGGTAATGAGAGTAGTTCTACAATGGTGAAATAAAGAGAGTGGAATAAAGCTGGTCCTTCATAAATGCTTGCAGGATGTTCAGAGTGTATCCCTGCTGGGGATATACTTTGAATACTGTACCTGTGGGGACTGATTGCAAGGGGGACAGAAATGAGAAAATTTGCAGGTGAAATGTTAATAAACTCAATAATAATTAGATTTAAATAATTCTGAGCCAGGTGTAGCAGTAGGATATCCAAAGGACCCTTACTTCCACTACCACAGGGAAGGACTAACCCAGCATCTTGTACCTGGATAGCTAAAAGAGGAAGCTGTCTGCTTGGCTGAATGTTTCTCACAGCTCCAGATTCCCTTGTAACTGAAACAAAGATAAATAGTGAATATGAGGGTATAGGGGAGATTCAGAAGTGAAAGTGTCCTTGTCTACCTATCCCCACCTTCCTTGGTGATGATGTAATTGATGGAAAGGACAGTTTTAGAACTGCCACTGGAAGGAAATCCAAAGAATTAAAAAGAAAAAGAGCTTCAGAACAACTAAATCTACAAGCTGTGCTCCTCAGGATACGTAACACGTGCTATGGCTGGTTTGGACATAAAACCCCCAATGTGCTCACACTGATGAATGCCTAAGTACTCTGATTTTTGCATGCATTGTGTAATGCATTCTGCACAAAGCAGTCTCTTGGAAATCAAAAGGACCACCCTGTGAGAACAGATGCAATTTTCAGTCTCATTTATGATTCCTTTGCACTGAACACCACAGTGATATTGCCAGACAGGCAATCTCAATCCGAGAAGATATGGATTCTCATTATGGTTTAATTCATAGAGCAATTATTGTTTCATGTGTGATACATAGCAGAAGCTCTACAAAGTTAACTTCTAAAATGTGGGCAATGTTGAAGAAGCTGGATGAAAAGCTGCTTTGCCTCAAAGCCATTATGTTCCATTTTCTTTCCTACCTTTGGTATCTCATGTACACCATGATAATGGAAAGAGGAAGAATATTCAGCAGAGCTATTATTCTGGGAAGATGAAAGTAAGCCAGCAAAAGAGAGTACCCTCTTCTGTATTCAGGACAGGTTAAAAAACTCCCATAAATTTCTTAAGCTAAAGCATATTTCCTTTGAAATTTTTCCACCAGGGGCAGGTACAAAACTCCTACCAGGTTCAAGAGTCAGTTTTGGCTCCATAGTTCCCAGTTCAGCTGGTGTGTGCAGAGAGGGAAGGTTTATGTGGGAGCATAAGAAAGGGGGTCGAAGAGAAGGGCAGGAAATAATAAATAAAAGACAAAAGGTATTTTCATGAGTTGTTTTGCACAGCATGACTTTGTAATTCCAACATAGAGGTGTCTGCCTTTGTGTATATATAAGAAAGCATTTCAAAAGTGTTGTCTCTGTTATTTGCAATGAATATGGAAAACAGATGCCTAATCAAAATAGGTTTGAGAGTATGACTTGAAATATTCACAGGAAGAAAAGTTTCTTTAAATAAATATCCCTGAGAATGCTTTTAAAAATGCTTTGGTGTGGCCATAAAAACAAGCTTTCTTGCATTTCTAATACAAAACACCAATGTAATCGACTTTGTATTTAAACCATTTAAATATTGGTAATCAGGAGGGTTTGAGAACATGTGAAAAAGAATTGGTGGGAAACCACATCCTTTAGCTTTAGAACACCCCATTCTTACTTTCTTGATTCCTCTCTTTATTTTTTTTTTTTAATTGTGATACCATGACATTCATGGTGATATCCCCTAAGTTTTACTCAAGGTGGTGTATGCCTGTGATACCTCTCCAAAAAATATCACTGTATAAACCAGCCAGAGCTTTGAAAGTGTTCTGAAAACTGACTTGAAGTCTTGAAAATAGCAAGGTGCATGAAACATGATGCATCTTTTAACACTCTCAGCTATTAGACTTACTTGAAAAATTCAAGTAATACTTACTCAAAATAAGTCTTTTGAAGTAACTGTTTTCATTTATGAATCACAAGGTCCTGTAAAGTTGAAATATTTTTGACAAACTGTCAAAGGAGTTTTGACTCAGAGCTCAGACTTAATTTGTATGCAACATTCTAAAGTTCAGATCTATGTGTTTAGGCTAGCTAGATAGCTAAAGGCACCAAATCCAATTAAAATAAGATATTTAGTAGGACAAAAGCAGGCATAGTAATTTTTGAAATGAGATCACATACCTAAATTGTTAGAGCTTCCTATGAAAAGTTGCATTGGAACTATAGCACATTTTATGGAATAAAATGAATTCAGAGTATGCCTGATCCTGACTGCAGTCTTCCAGTTTGCTCTGTAGGCAGTATTTGATTGTTCCAGCTGGAACATGTTTTCATCAGTAGCAGGTATTTTTTCCATGCCATTCTAATGGAGTAATTAGCTGAAAGAAAGCCTCAGTAATTATAAAGTTACATACTTCTGCTACTCCTTTTGTATTTATTACTCCATGATATTGCTGCTCACCCCTGTTCTTTGATATGGAAGGTTCAAATCAGTTCTTAGGAAATAAGCCCTGACCCCTTACAAAAGCATAAAATGTTTTATGATTGGTGTCACAACAATTTTCAGTCTCTCCAATTCTTGCTTGTGCTGATAGAATCAGTAAAGAAAAAAAAAATTCAGTGTTCAACTACCTGTCATGATTTCAGCAAAATAATCTGTTCCATTTCATAAGAATGATAAAACTTTCAATTCAATGTAGAGACATTAATGAAAATAATGTAAAAAAATTGCAGACTGTCATATTGAAAAATTTCAAAAGATTTTGCTTAAAATATCAAATTACTGGGATTTAATTTGAAAAAGAATGTAATTTGTAATTCAGTATCATCTACATAGCCCCAGTTACTGTTCTGGGGTAGATGCATTTCCATTGGTGTAGTAGAAATTTCTCCTAAAACATCCCAGCCTATCCTAGAACCCAACTTCCTTTTTGTGTAGTGCATTTTGCATTTTCGTTGGATCATTCTTACTGACTCTAAAAATAACTGTATGTCCATTTTTTCAGTGAGCCACTCCTTGTTTCTATGGATTTCAGGTGTCTATTTTCTTATTCAGCTCATCAGAACTGAACTAGAAGTGCTAGAAGATAGGAAATAGGTGTAGATATTTGCAGTTACTTTTATTCTTAACTGATCTGTGCAGAATAAATTAAATATGAGGAACACCAGTGCTCATATGCTAACTCTGTTTTGGCATTGCCAGTGGTGGTCATTCTCATGTATCGTTTGCATTTCCCTCATGCACATGAGAAGAGTATTTTGTATTAATGTCACAGGGATAATTCAGGCTGGAAGGGATCACAGGAGGTGTTAAGTATGACCTCATGTACAAAGAAATGTCAAAACTGAGATCAGACTAAAATGCTGAGGGCTTTTTCCAACTGATTGTTGAAAATATCCAATCAAGGAGGTGATACAACATCTCTAAGCAACTTACTCCATTGCCTGTCTATTTTCATGCGTAAAAAGCATTATTTACCTCCAGATTATGGTGTTTAAAAGGTATTTGTATGATTGGCTGTTGCTGTCTTGGCTGGGTCTGCATTCCCAGGTCAAAGCTGCCTATTGCTCTTTCCTGAATTTTATGGAGACCCTATTGGCCCAATTTCCCCTGCCCTGTCTTGCCTATCTGGATGAGAGTCCTCAAGTGTCATTCAAATTTGCTGCCACCTCCAAAGCTGATGAATGTGCCCTCCAGTGTGTCCTGAACATCACTGAGAGATGTTAAATGACTTGTCCTGCAGTAAAGCCACAGCAGCCCACTTTTTGCCAGGCTGTACTGTCCAAACTTGGACACAATCAGATTGTGGCATAAAATGTTGACCAGCCTTGGCCAAATCCAGTTAAGTCCATTGCTCCCCTGCCCCAATAATCCTTTTTTTTTTTTTTTTGGTCAGAAAAGGTTAGCTGTGTCAGGCATGCTCCACCTATGATAAATCCATGCTGACTACTCAGTCCCCATCTACTTTTTCATATGCCCAGAAATGCGTTACAAGAGGACTGTATTTGGGATTTTACCAAGAGTCAAGACAAGGCTGACTGATTTATAGATCATCCCTGTGTCCGTTTTTGAAGGTGTGTGTGATTAGTGACCCTTCTCCTGTCCTTGGGCTGAGTTCTGGCTTGAATGACACCAGCCCTACAAGCCCAGGCAGCTTTACTAAATTCCTCCTTTGTGCTTTGTCCTTGCTCACAGCCCTGTTTTCTGAATTTTTATGCTGGAGTTCTACCATCATGAACTTTTAAGGCAAGTCCTGACAAACTACCTTGTCTGCCTTCACACCACATTGGTCTGTTCTTATGGACAGTGCTCTTTTTAAGGTCTGCTAGCTTTCCTGAGCTCCTTTGCCTTTCAGTGTCCTTTCAGGTCCCCACTCCACAAGTTCAGCCCAGCCCACCTGAAGTCCAGGCATTTCACTTTGCTAAAACATTTTAATTTTCTCTTTTCATTAGTTCAACTTTGATGTGCATGTTCCTCTAGGAGTCACTCTGCAGGTTCTTACCTCTTAACTCCTGATGACTCCCGACCACCCCATTTACACTCTCCCAAACTAGCAGCTCTTTCTGAACTTTGATCTTTCTTGCATTTCAGTGTGACATAGCACTCTTTCCTAGATTTAACTGTATTTGCACGTTCTCCCTGAGAGCTTCTCTGATGTTAAGATTTACTGGTGTGTTTTATTAAAAAAAGTTATATCCATTCTTTTGTATTATGTTTTTATCACAAATATTCTTGTCTTTCTATTTTTAAAGGAAGCATCTTTATTGAAGTGATAATTCAGGTGAAGTACTTCCATGACAATATTATCTTATTTAGTATTTACCCTCTTCATTTTTTCTGTTTCAAGATTTGGAATGAAACTGACTTTTTGACTGGTAGTTATGAAGAAATATACTTTCCCTCAAAAAGAGGAAACTCGAAACTGAACATTTGTAAGGATTATGAAACTGGATAGTATTTCCACATTTTCTTCAAACCTGGCTATTTGAGAAAGGTTGTTTTTTTAGTGACACCCAGTGTTTGCAATCAAAAGTGAAATAGCCTGTCAATTTATAGTTTGCAGGCAAGTTTACTAGTAGTTTATTAGTAGTTAATATTTACTACAACAAATTGAATTTATTTAGATATGTGTGCTGGTTTGGGCTGGGGTAAAGTTAATTTCCTTTCCAGGGCTGTGTTTTGGATTTGTGCTGAACTCAGGGGTGATGCTACCCCTGTAGATATTTTTGTTATTGCTGAGCAGGGATTGAACAGAGCCAAGGCCTTTCTGCTCCTTGTGCTGAGGAGACGCAGCCAGGACAGGTGACCCCAACTGACCCAAGGGACGTTCCAGACCCTGTGACATCATCATCAGCGTAGCACGTGGAGGGGAAAGGGAGGGGGGACATTTGGAGTGATGGCATTTGTCCTTCCAAGTCACTGTGGTGTGTGATGGGACCCTGGGAATGGCTGAACACCTGCCCAGCAGGGAATTCATTCCTTGTTCTGCTTTGCTGTGCAAGTAGCTTTTGCTTCCCCTCTTAACCTGTCTTTATCCCAACCCACAAGTTTTCCAGCTTTTACCCTTCTGATTCTCTCCCTGATCCCACTGATGGGGGAGTGAGTGAACAGCTGTGAGGGGCTGGGCTGCTGCCTGGGGTTAAAACACAACTTGTGTGATGTCTGGCAAATGTTAGAAATTAACAAATAGATACTTTAACAGAGTGTTCTTAGATATCATGGTGAAATATATTTGTTTACAGCTTTCTAGAATCACATGCTTGAAAAACAATCCTGAATTTTGAAGATGCACTGCATGAAAAAGTATCAAAGACTTTATCACGCACCTGATGAAATAAGTAACTCATGATATCTCAGAATTCTGCCCCATTCATTTAGAGAGCAAAAGATGAGTGTTTCCCCTGTGTCCTGAATAATGCTTTTATTTCCCCTGCTTAATAGAAGGGAGAAATGATGATGCTGCAATCCAGGCATCCAGCAAGGAGGAACTAGAGAAATGACCTGACTAGATATGTATTTGTTGTGTAGTTGTAGGTGAGGAAATCTTGCTGTGGTCTGTGCATACCAGACTTTAAAGGATCTTCATAATTCTACCTGATAATTCAGAGGAAAAGAATACTTTCCCCCCTTCTCCTTTTTTTTTTCTTTTATTTTTCCCCCCCCTTTTTTTTTTCCTCCAGCTGACACTATCAAGAACATTTGAACGGAATTTGAGAGATCTTCAGGACTGGCTGAAACGAATACTTCTCTCTGAATAAAACTTTCTCTGAAATAATTTACTGACTCTTCATCTCATTAAAAATTTGCCATTTAAACCATGTGGACTTGTTTGTTTTCCAGCAGGAATTCCCTTATAGCTCATTACTGCAATCAGAACACAGGGTGGAGGTAAGCAAGCTGGCACTTTTATTCACAGTTTCCAAAGCTTCTGTCAGAGTTTGCCACAGAAGGCTGTTTGGATGAGATGTAAAGTTCTTTTATAGATTCAAAGCTAAGAGACATAAAATAAAACAAGAAGATAGATGGTTATTTTTTAACTTGGTTAAAGCTGAGCAGCAGCCACTGCTGAAGGCTGTGTCAGGTCTGGCTTTTCATCCTGAATACATTAACACTTCCCCTACCCCAAAACCCCCAGGAATTGATAAGATGGGAACTTCTCCACATTCTTTATGTTGTCCAAGACAAAAAAAAAAGCCAAGACTGAGTTCATAGAATGGTCCTAGAAAACTCACCAGAGTAATTCAGCACTGGTAAATTCAGTGCCACATAATATGCCCTACAATGAAACACAATGATGAATGGTAGAAGGAGGTCTAAGCTGTGGATAGTGCTCAATGCCAGGTGGTCTGTGCTGAGAATAAATGCTAAATCTTCTGCCCGTGCTACTGACAAACATTGCTGCTCTTCACCTGTGCTTCTCCTCAGTGGAAGTGCAGCTCCTGAGTGGTGCCTTTGCTAGGGTGATGCACAGTTCACTGGTACTGATGTTCTGCATGCTTACTTCATACACAAAACAAGCTGGTAATTGCCTCCTGGTGAATGAAAATTGTCAAATGCTCTCTTCACATCATCCCCTGCCCAGCTTTGCCAGGCTCAGCAGTTTTTCTTCTCAGGAAGACGCACAAGGATACAGCAGCTAGATTTCAAATGGCTTGGAACTGCCTACACATCATAAAAACAAACCCTCTAAATGTGGTACCAGTGGTGTTTTCTTTTGGCTGTTTTCACACAGACTTATTTCAATCCACATGTGTAAATATTTTGCTCCTTTTGGATGTAAGGCAGTGGATATTCACATCTACTATAGAGAACCAGTCTCACACTCAGCTGAAAACTGGGAGCATGAACTGGACACCAGAGTGGTACAGAATTTTGGACAAAGTTGTATCAAAGTACAGCAGAAGTTAGACAGATTTTGTTGCAGTTAGTCATTAAATGTATGTTTATTATATACAGATATAGGTATATTGGTAAGGAATAATAACAGATAATTATATGTCTAAATTGTCCAGGTATAGAAATATTTAGACAAGAATAATAATTTAAATGTGTGTTTATGTCCCTATGTATGTCTAAATACAGAGATTTGTGTTAACTACTACATTACTAAATATATTACATGCATATAGAATTATATGTATTTATATACACAAATGTATATATCTAGTCAATTATCTAGATATCCATTTATATGATATAAATGCCATTATATAGGATGTATACATGTGGTTGTTCTTTTTGCCATGAAAAGTACATTATTGTTTATATTCTCAGTATAAAAGGGAGTATTGTTCCTGTTCTACTTTGTTACTTTTTTTGGTCTATTTATTTTTTCTTTTACTCCCCAATAGATATTATAAGAATACTTGAGCATGAGTCTACTGTAAAATAGTTTCCAGATCCAAGATTTGGAAAAGGTATAGCAAAGATTGACTTGAAATTCAAATCTCACTAGGATTTTATTATGACTCATTTACAGAAGTCCACTGGCAACTGAAAACCAGACATGCAATTATCACTTTTTAAAAAAGTTTTTAAAGTATTTAATTGAATATTTTTTTAATATAAATAAAAGATAGGAACAAATTTTAAATGCCCAGAATCTGTGGTAAAACCTGTCTTTTTGGAATTTTTAGAGTGCAGTTTTCTGACAGATTCAGACAGTACCAATGTCTGTAGTTATCAGCTTTAGTTTTTTTCATTGATTTCACCATAATTTTTCTCTCTGATATCTTTTTTTTTTTGCTTTAACTCTTAAAAAAATCATGAAGGATCATATTTAATAAGGAAGTTCAATAACAAAATATTTCCATGCTAAACCCCCCTCTCCATCAACAAAACCCCTGGAAACCAAAAAAACCTGATGCTTCAAGAGGTTTCCACTTACAGAAATGAATATTCTCAGTTATACCTTGCATCAAAGTCACACAGAGAATACAGGCACTTAATTTGTGGTATGGATTGAAAATCTACTTTCACCAAACCTCTTTGATTAACTGTCTGCTATCTTTCATTATAAGTATAGCATTGCTTTTCCTTAAAACTTTGTAATCCAAGTTAAGGTTGCTCAGATTTCTTTCTTCATTTGTAGGCTTTTGTTTTGGTGAAGTGTTCTTTTTGTTTTTTGGATTTTTTTGTCTTTTTATTTTTTTTTAATATGGAAATATCATAAAACCTTAAAAACCATGAATAATCTTGCCCTACAGAGGGCTTAGTAAAAAAATTAGATATCTACCCTGAAAATATTTTTTCACTTTCTTTTTTTAAGAAATTTTGAATATAAAATATACTGCAATTCCTGTGTAAATCCTATACACTTGCATTCATTATGACTTTTGTCTACAAAAAAAAAAAAAAGAAAAAAAAAGATTTTTGCAGCAGAAAATAGTCTAGTTTAGCAGTACTTTTGATAGTACTGACATATGCACTCTGGAATGCAATCACTTAAGTAGGATAATTTCCTGTATTTCTTTTCTCACTGATTTTGACCATAATATTTTTAAAGACTTTAGGAGCATTATAAAAATGCTTTTCACTGTCTTATTTCTGAATATCCACTGATCCTAGCATTGCTGTCTTATTATTATAGGCAGTGGTGAAACCTCAGTTTGGTGATGGCCAATTTCAGGTTTGGGAGCCTTTGTAACACTTCTGGTTCCAATCCAATGGATAATCATCACTGCCCTTAGCCTTTCTCTCATGCACTTAATTGTTGTTTCTTTTTATTACTCTCTCCCTTGGATCATCTCAGTTCCTCAAACTGGATTTAAGGACATTGGCAGCCACCAAACATGAAGTAAGATTAAATGATTTTGAAGTATTGTGCATTCTCCTGTGTTCCCTGGCTGTGATGAAATTGATAGCCTGAGAAAGAGACATATCAAGGCAAATTCTGTCTGCTGTACTTATGCAAGCATGAGTTTGCCCTATAACTTTGCCTCACAGCAGCAAGAGGTGCCCTGAGCTGCAGCCCACAGGTGCCGTGGGGCAGTGTCAGGGCAGCCCCTAAGGCGTGGAGGGCTTAGAGATTATGTCACCATACCCTTAATATGCCTTTTCACATCCAGCTGGCTCTATTGATCTGTGCAGCAAAGACAGACTCCTCAGGAAATGAGGCAGTTCTCCATGTCCCTTGTGCTCCTTTGCGTGGTTACTTGCTTTGACAGTTCATTGTATAGTTTCTTGTGGGTGTGTTGAGTTTCTGGAACAAAGAATTGTGTGATCTCTCATGATCTTGTGTTCTTCTCTTGAGGTTCAACCTGCCAGAAGGGCATGATACCCTCCCAGCTCAGGTAAGACTTCCAGAGATGGACATTCCAGACACCACGACCGGTGCAATTCACAAACATGAAGGATGGGGATACCCTGAGAGATCTGGACAAGCTCCAGAAGTGGCCCATGGGAATCTAAAGAGATTTAGCAGGACCAATTGCTGGATCAGGGCAGCTCCTGGTATCAACCCAGGCTGGAGAGGAACGGATGGAGAGAAACCCTGCCAAGAAGGACTTGGAGGTGGTGGTGGATGAGAGGCTGGACATCATCCAGCAACCTGTGCTGCCAGCCAGAAAGCCAAACACGTCCTGGGAAGCATCAATAGTCTCTGAGAGCAGAGTACAGGGGGATTCTGCTTCTCTGCCCAGCTCAGCCCCATCTGCAGTGGTGCCTGCAGCTTGGGGACCCAGCACAGGAAGGACCTGGAACTGCTGGAGTGAGTCCAGAAGAGGGCCATGAAGATTACCAGAGAAATGGAACCACTTTGCTGTGAGGAAAGGCTGAGAGAGTCGGGGTTTGTTCAGCCTGGAGAAGCTTCAGGGATAACTTGTAGGGGTCTTTCAGTGCCTGAAGGGGCTACATGAGAGCTGCAGAGGAACTTTTCACAAGAGCATGGTGTGACAGAACAGGGGCCGTGGCTTTACACTGAAAGAGATTAGGTTTAAATGGGATATTAGGAAGACATTTTTTCATGTGAGGGTGATCAGGCTCTGGCACAGGGTTCCAAGAAAAGCTGTGGCTGCCCCATTCCTGAAAGTGTCTAAGACCAGGCTGGACAGGGCTTGGAGTAACCTGGGATAGTGAAGGTGTCCCTGCCCATGGTGGAGTAGGTTGGAATTAGACCTCTGGGATTCCTTCCAACCCAAACCATTCTATAATTCCGTGGTTTAAAACTAACCAGCATAAATACGGAGACTAAGAAGGAAAATACCTTCCAGAGAAAAACAAGGTGTGCCCTAAGGAGGAGCTGGTCTGTTATAGAGCACTGAACTGGACACAGCAGTGCTGAGAGAAGGGTTTGCTTTTGTGTGATGGATGACCATAAAGAAGGCAATGTTTGAGTATGGGCTAAACTGATGTCATGGGGACATGAGAAACCACAGAAGGCTGATTCTCTCTTCTTTCTGCAGGATATTTCACATTACTCCTTCCTTAACATTTTTTTCCCTGGAGAGGATGGGGAAATGCACTCTGGTCCAAGCAAAAGTTGGGACTATTTGAATCCAGTCTGGCTTTCTACAACAGAAAAGACAGTCCCTGAAACTGCTGGACTGAACAAATCTTCTCAGTCTGCACTGGCCTTAATGGGTACCACAAGATCTGCTGCTGCTGAGCTCAGTGTTGCCTCATGGCTACCTGAGATTCAGGGAATCATTCTGTGGAAAGGAGAACATTTCTTGGTGCTGCTGGTGTAGTGTCAGCAGGAAATCACAAGCAATAAAAGCTCCCACACTGTATGCAAGACTAAGAATTTACAGTGGGAAACTCAAAGGATAGGGATGTGGAAGGAAGGTTTTCTGAGTATCATTGTTCTGTCAGTTTTTACACTAGAAATATTTAATTGACCCTTCCTTAGCAAAAAGTATTTTCTGATCAGAAATACTCTCTTTGACATTAAATGGGATTTTGAGCAGGATTTCTAGGGTAGTAAAATTTTACTCTTTATTTTACTTGCGAGTTTAATCCCTTCTTTAATCCAGAGGAAATAAGTATCTGTGCCTTTTGCCTGTGCCTCTTGCAGGAATGTGTTGTGCTTGTTTCTTGTTCAGCATTATTTCTCTGCACTAATTCACTTGTAATATTCATCTCTTTTGTATTTTATATAGGTGTATTAGGAAGAAGAAAAAAAAAGAAAAAACCTTACTTTCATCCTAAAAATAAAAAAAATTATTTTTCATTAATTTCCTCTACAGCTAGTGGAGAAAAATAAGTCTTTCCAGACAGGCATTCCATAGTGGGCAATGGACATTGTTTTGTTTCCAGGGAGGAATTCTAGGTTTAGAAAAAAATACCACTTCTTTTTTAAAGATGAGTTGTTTGAAACCAGCTGCTCTGTTAAAAGGCCCTGTCTCACGACACAGAATCAAGGCAGTTTATTGAGACTCGTCATGATTCACCAGCCTGTCTGGACATTCACACCTAGTGACAGAAATGGTTCAATTTCTCTCCCTGCCTAGCATATTTCTTTAAAAATAATCTGCAAGAGACAGCAGGTCATTTGTTTATTCAGATTCAGATATGTATTTTCAGAAGCAGGCAGAAGGGTTTGTGAGAATGTGAACAGAAAGAACATACTGGATACAGCCAGTGCCTATAGACAGCACTGCTGCTTTCTACATTTTAAAAGAAAATAAAAAATTAAAACACCTACTGAATACCATATGCTTAGACAACAGGTTAAAGAAACTGTTCAAAAGCCTAGTACAAATACAGTGAGGTACCTCAAAAAGTGTGGCTTTTATGATAAACAAAATAAATTCCTTTGAGGCCAATTAGTATTTAGTTAAAGAATAAATAAATAATGCCTTATTCAACAATGTGTTGAAATATTTAGTTTTGTTAAAATGGATATAATTACCTAGTTTCACACTGGAGAAGTGAGCTTTTGAAGACTAACCATTTGAAATATTTAGGAAATTATTATTAGAGTCTGATGGAAAGCTTGGGGTGGGGGGGAGGGAAAGATAGAGGACAGTGTAACTTCATAGTTTCTCTTACCTATCCCTGTCATCTTTACTTTGAAGCAGAAACTGAAATGAGATAGGAGGATGGAAAAAGCCTGAGGAATGCCTGTAACAGCACTGTGTGTGCCAGGTTCTTCCAGCAGCACCGCATTAATGAGCCAGATTGCTCTGAACAGGTAAGCCAAAAACTGGAGCTCAGACCATTCAAAACTTGGGCTCATTTTTCAAAGTCATGCAGCAGTCTGATCTGTTGCAGTCACCTTAAAAACAAAGGTGTCTGTGTGTGTGTTTGTGGTGGTTGGTTAATGTTTCCCAGTGGTATTTTAATCACAAGCTGTGTTGTGTTTCACTGCAAATGAAAATGCTGCGGACACCAAGACATGGCTGTTGATGATTCCCTTTAATCCATGGGTGAAACAACAGTCCATGTCAAGGAGCTGCAATGCCCAGACTCTCCCTGTTTGTTGAATGTATTTGTTTCTAATAAAAGCAGCAGAACCTATTCAGAAATACACCGGTATGTAATATGCAAATAAAAGACAAGTATGGAAATAATGAAATAAACCACTTCTGCATAAAATGGACATTATTCTTCTGCAACTTGCTTAACAGAGAAAAACAGGATAAGGAACACAATGCAAATTACTTGCTAAAAGTGTTTCCTGTGCTGATTGCTGCCAGGTTGTGGCAATAAATGTCAGAGTCTGGACTTGATACTGAATGCTTGAGACTTTCTTGCTGTTTCTCTGTCATTTCCCTGAAGCTCTTTTTCTTCACTGCTTGAGTGGAGGTGATAGGGGACAGAGGGGCTCAATCAGGAATTGCAATTACCATTAGCTGATGTGGAGGAGACGGAAAGAGCAGGAGGTGAAGCTGTGCAGCCACACTGAAGAAGAAATTTTTTTGCCTGCAGCAAAAAATTGAATTCTTGTGATGTGTTACTGGCCAGGATTTCTTTTTCCCTGATCCATCCTGTATATATTGTTAGACTACCACCCCCAGAAATACTCCATCCCATCTAACCTTGGGCATTTCATGGCACAGAGACATGTGTTACAGAGCAATCAGAGATGACCTGATGAGTTTAATACAGCATTCAGCTGCTGCTCCTGATTTTTGATTATTTATAGGGAGCACAAAGTAAGTCCTCCTGTCCAGACTGCCAGCTTGGAGGGACAAGAGCCATGGAAACTGAAACATGCAAATCCCAGATATTTTGCAAATCCCAGGTTTTATTTGCACACCCCTGAAGGCAAAATTTCAACAACTTCCAGTAAAATGAAAATTATTTCACCGGACAGTTTTCTTATCCTTTGGACATGTCATGTCTTACCATCAAATTTGCTCTATTAATGAAAATATAAACCCAAATTTAGACATTGTAATTTTGAACTACAAAGGAATATCACTTAGAAGGCATTGGTATAGACTGTTAAACTTTGTTGAAATGGGAAATCTACTAATTTAAATTATTTCCTGTAAAAAGTTTTAAGTTCCCCAATTCCGTATTTTCTAATGGAAAAAAATCTTTGGGACATGAACCCACAAGGTCAGCTTGCTGAGTAGCACAGATAGTTGCAACATAGACTGGCCACACTATTCTCCCATTTCAGCCAATGAGAGCATTGCTGAAATGTTACAGCTACATTTGCCTATTAATATTTTTAGGATGCCAGTTTAGTCTCTGCATTTTCTGACAGCATTTGTGACATCAGATTTCAAGGTTGTGAGAGACATAAATTATAATAACTCATCTCTTTCTTTTTTTTTTTAATGCATAAATTTCTTCTAAGATATTTTCTGTATTCTTGCTGGTAAAGATGTAGGAGGACTTTTTGGTTGTCAGGCTCTCACCTATGTGATTTGCATACTTCAGAATTTGTGCACTATTGCAATATGATGATTCTTGCATTTTGCTGCTGCTAAAATGCTGTTCATTTTGGTGAAAAATGGGCCATAAAATAGGGATAATCAAGATTCAGTGCTTAAATGCAGCTAATTTAAGGTTGCCATGGAGGACTTTTGACTAATTCCCTCTGTAGTTTGTGCACAACCTGGTGAGTAACGCAAAATGAAAGTGGATAGAGGATGACTGTATCCTAATAAAAACTGTGTCTGCATGCCCTGCCAGTTCTCTGCCTGCCTTGTCATGGTAGAGAATTGCTCCTGTGTTAATGAATTGGTTGCATCCCATCACACACTTCTGCAGCGTTTTGAGTGCTCACACTGGCATCAGCAGAATTATTATCACCTGCAAGAAATCAAAGCAATGGGTCGCTTTGCTGAACACTTAAACTTGCTCACGTTGTGATTTTATTGTTGTAAAAATTTATTTCTTTCCTGTGCCACCTCACCAGCATTGTAAACTAATCACTGTGTTCAAGTATCAGATTTCTTGCTCACACTATAGAAGCTTCAGCACAGACTGTTGGGAGATATTTTGATGCAGATTTCTGGGAAGGTGTTCTATCTTTCAATAGCAGAAAATCCAGAGACATGAAGGTTGATTTGAAATCCACTATTCACCTAATTTCCTCTAGAAATCAGAGGAGTTTGGGTCCAGGGCTAAAACTTTCATTATAAATGCAAAAACCATTTTGTGATCTTCTTGGGTAATAGTGTCTTCTAAAACTACATCTGCTGTAGCAGTTTTTCATGTATAATTGTGGTAAAATATTATCTAGGAGTTAAAATATTCCAGATGATTAATGGCTTTATGGATTTTGGCTACACTAATATTTATATTCCATATATTTTATGCCTTTGCAGCAGGAACAATTTGTGAGTGTGGGAAACTCAAAGAGAAACTTAAAATTCTGGGCTGTGTTAATCGCCAGCACAGCTTAGCTCTTGGTAATAGCTGTATTACAGCAATTTAGAAATCATCCAAAGATGATTGCCAGAACCATGTCTCCGTCACAAGAAGCAATGGAGATGTAAAGATGTGAAGACAAAAACTGTGTGAAGTCCCCATTCCAAAGGGTTCACCATTCCAAAGACCAGTAGGATAAGAGGGAACTTGGTAGAGAGGGAGTCTGTGTGTGAGGTGTCAGGGATATTTCATCACAAACAGTCAGCAAAATATTATTAATTATACTGAGTAATACTTCATTTACATTTGGCAATATTGTATTTCTTTTGCATATTCAAATGAGTAAAATAATCTGGACAATGATGCACAGATGATTTTTGAAAAATTGGTTTGATTGCAGTAACCAAGCCAGGGCACTGAATATTCACTGGCTGTCTTTGATGCTGGCAGCAGTCAGCAGTACCACCTTCAGGATGAGTGCCAAGGTGGTCTCTCCCTTCTGCACTCTGGCAGTATAAAAAATGCCTTGCTGAAAGGAAACACTTGAAATGGTGGGATTTAGCTCTCTAAAAGAGCCTGAAGAGAAACTTAGCAGGACTGACATACAAAAGACATGTGGGACTGAGTCACATGGAAAGGGGACTCAACCCTTGGTGTCGGATTTGTCTGTCAACATCCCAGGAAAGCTGAGACCCTTGTGCCCCACCAGACTGTCAGTGTCTCATTACAGGGACCCTTCACTGGACAGCCCTGCTGGATTGGAGGGGTTTTGATTGGCTTTTTCAGGGACACACCCCAGCAGCACCAGGGAGAGCCCTCAGTGGGTCTCCCCACATTGTTTGAGTCTGTTCTCCACGGCCGGTGCTGCTGGTGCCCATGGACAGTTTATGGAAGGATCCCACGGACAGTTTATGGAATAAGAGCCTCTACTAACTCAAAACTGTGACAGCCCAAGGTTTGAGGAGCATCACGGACAGTATCTGACTGCAAAAACAAGACCAAAGCACAGATGAGCTCTAAACCCCACTAAAGGCATTCAGCACACATGGAGTTCTCACCCGACAGGTGTCCCTACAGCGGAGAAGGCAGGTTCAGCTATTGACTGATCCACGCATTTATAATGCAATCTTCCCTAAATTTCCCTGTTCTTAGTTGTGTACTATATATTGGTATGTAGGTGGAGTTGGAGTGGCTCAGGTCATACCCACCCTTGTTGCTGATGGTGTAAATTTCTCTCACCTGGCTCAGACGCGGTCGATGAACCACAGAGCAGGTGCCCAGTGAGGGGCGGTCAGACCCTGGGACAGGAACGCTGGGGTGGAGGGGTGTGTTGATATCACAATTAGCTTATCATGAACCCAATTCATCCAAGGAGAGTGACTCCACCCCAGCTGCTGCCTCAGCAGCAGGACATCTCCTCCTCTCTGCCCTGGCTGAAGGTGCTGTGGGGCAGAGAACCCTCAAATTCTCCTCCCTTTGAGGTTTCCAGCAGAGCCCGGCAACCAACCCTCCATTCCACGCCCCTTAGCAGGTGCTGTGGGGGCAGATTTTGGCTGTGGTAATCACTGTGGGAGGAGTCTCAAACATTCCAGCCACATTCCATCCAGGGACAGCAACTGCATTTTACCCTGGAATTTCTGTACTGTTATAGCTTCTGTTAGGATAACTTCTCAGTTTCCTCTGATTTTACCCTCAGCCATCCTTCCACTGTCAAAGCTCTCACCACTGGCCCAAATCTTTATGCATCTAAATTGATAATAAAAACTCCTTCTAGCTTGGAGAAGGATCTACAGGCTGAGGCAGTGGAGTGTATTTATGCAGTGCTTTCTTTGCAGCCGTGGCAGAGAGCTGGAAGTGCCAGGAAGAGGAACTATCCAGTTTCACTGTGGTTATCAATCTGCCTTCCCTCTGGTGGTACTTGTCCTCATGGTGCCAACTGAGGGGGACATCCAGGTGAGCATCCTGACTCTGAGAAAGGAAACAGAGCTCCAGCCCCAGTTCACTGTAAGAAATGGGATCTGGGTAACTGTGGGGCAGAGTAGAGGCTGATGTAGCTGAAAAAGGCCATCAGAGACAGGGGGCTTGGGAGGGAGACAAGGAGGGAGAGATGGAGGGGCTGAATGTCCTTCCCATTAGTTTTCACAGCTGTTTTAATCTTGCCATTCCTCTTAACACTGTTTTGCCTTCTTATACCTGTACCTTTATTTTATTTTATTTTTCCCCATACTGGTTGTGGGAATAAAAACAGTTAATATAAATTATAACAGTTTTTATTTTCTAGCAGCCGAAGCACTGGGGAGCAACATTCAGGGACCAATTGGGCTGTAAAGCAGCACAGCACAAGCACAGTCTCTGCTGATGACAATTTACAGCACAAACAAGCAGACCTGATGCTTCATTATAGGGCTGGGAGAACCACAGAGACCTAAATAATCCTTCCCCAAATTAGAAAAACTCCCACATTGCAAAACTGGAATCATTAGCATCACCAAGTACAACTAGTTGGACAATGGGCAGTACACAGTGCAGCACTTCCAAGTGAAAAAAAATAACACCTGCATTTCTGTGGATAATACATTTTAACACTTAATAGCTTTCTTGCATAGAGTCAGAGCTTTTTTTCAATTCTAAATGTTTTCCATTTCAGTTTTCAGCTCTTGAGTGCTGATGAGTATTTTTCTGTTTGCATAAGTCAGTGGCTGCATATGGGACTTTGCCATGGGACACAGTGATCCATTTATCATTCAGCTTTCCTCGAGGTGAGGAAAGGTTGTATCTACAGTGCAATCTGGAGAGCTGTGGCAAGTTAGTTAAGCATTAGAGTCTTGCCCTGTTGTATGTCTGATCCTGACACTTACCTTAGGAACACCAAAAGCCAGACAAAAGGCTCACAAGTCAAATAATTCTGTGCCATATTCTTAAAACCAAAATTACCTATGGTGACATCAGTGTAGGGTTACACCAATCCTGAGATTCTGAGCACCTGTCCTGCCCCATGGGACATAACTGAGAATTCTGTGCTCTTGATTTCAAAAGTAGCCTCCAGACACCTTGTGACTGCTTTGTTTCTATTGTTCCTTTTAGTTCAGAGGAGGACTTTAAAAAGTAGTGCACTTAAAATGTTAGTTTCATGATTAAACCTTGACTTTACTCATAATACAGCACAGGGCAGGTTACTATCTTCTTGGCATAGACTGGTGAGGTAGAAAAGGGCTTGTAGCTAAGTCTTGCCTTGCTTGCCTCACATATTTCTTCTTCTGTGAAGTCCAAATCATACTGTAACTGTAAAATGGCAACTTCCTGTAAAATGCCAACACACCAAAGGCCACCCTTTAAGGGCTGAACACCCATATTGCTAAAATCAACACATCCTGAATTATGTGAAATTACAATCTTCACCCTGTTTGTAGATGGACAGGTAGAAGTTAGATATCCCACCCAAGACAGCAATTTAAAATGCCTTTATGGTAATCAGAGAGAACCATGCTTCTCCAAAAGCGATCTCACACTAACAGAGTGCAGGAAGAACCGGTTCCTGGAAGAATCTCTCTGTCCTCTGATTTAGGGAGCTTACAGAAAACCATGGAGAAGATTATATGGAGCACTATTGAAAGGCAGGACAGCCAGCATGGGTGTACAGAGGGAAAGTCCTTTTCAACTGATGTGATCTCACTGTAAGACAGTCAACCTCCCAGTGGACAGAGGGAATGTGATGGGTATAATTTTCAGTATTTAATGAGGTTTTTGATACTGTGTCTCACAGCAGCCTTCTGGACAAGCAGCCCAGCTGTGGGATGAATGGGTTCATGGTGTTCTGGGTGAAGAACCAGCTGGACTTAGACTTGTAGGGAATGGGGCTACACCTGGCTGGTGGCAGGTCACCGGTGATGTGACCGCACAGCTCAGTCCTAGGTCTGGCTCTGGTATTTTCTCCAGCAGTCAGGATGCCAGAATTGAATGCCCCATTCCAAGGCTGCTGCCCATCCCAAACTGGGAGGTGCTGTGACTCTCCTGAGGGACAAGAGGCCTTGCAGAGTTATCAGTGGGAAGCATTGGGAACAAAATGGGTGTGCAGGGGGGCAGTGCAGCTGGGGACAGGGACTGCCTGTCCTCGGAGGGGCAGCTGAGCTCTCTGGCTTGTCTGGTTGAGATACAAAGAGCCTGAGGGGCTCTCTTCATCTTCCTGAAGAGGGGCTGTGGAGGGGGAGGTGCTGATCTCATCTTCTAGAATCATAGAGAAGTCTGGGCTGGGAGGGACCTTCAAAGATTTCCTTGGGATCCAGTGACAGGGCAGGAGTGAATGATTCAAAGCTGCACCAGGAGAGGTCCAGACTTCACATAAGGAAGCATTTCTTGAAGGACAGTGTGGCCAAACATTGCAGCAGGTTTCTTCAAGTGGTGTTCAAAACCCCAAATAGATAATTTTTTCAGAGGCATTTGGACATTGTCCTTAATAACCAGTTTTCACTTCTGTTCAGCCCTCATGGAGTCAGGCAGTTGTATCAGGTGGTCTTTGTAGGTCCATTGTAAATGAAAAAGTCTTAATCTATTCTATTGTACTGAGTGAAGTGCTTTCAGTGTTAGTAAACTCACCCTAGGGACACCTAATGCCAGTGACGGTGCTGTCAGTCCAATGCAGGGGATGACAGCCATGCTCTGGATTTTTGACTGGCAAAGAATTAGTGGATTTAGACGTTAGAATTAGTGAGATTAGGAGAAGGAGTAGAGGAAGAACTAAAAAAGTGAAGTAGGAGCTGTTGCAGATTAACAGTAAAAATTCAGTTATCATCAGTCACTTTGGACAAATCATACCTGGAACCAATGGAAAATCTCCATGAACATCTGAGGACTTTGTCATTTTAACTGCTAGTAAATGCTTCCTCATGATATACCTAAAACTCATCTGCTGAAGTTTATGTCCTGCCCTTTTCACCACAGAAGTGGCAAAGAAATCCCCTTCTTCCTTTTAGATACCTTTTACATATTAGAAAGTAATTTTGTTGACTGTGTTCCTGCTTCTAGGATCCCTAAGCTGTTTGAATAAACCAGGCCCTTTCAATTTAAAAGGTCTGGGGAGAAAAAGAAAAATCTTCTCAGCTTGAGTAAAACTGATGACTGTCATTGTTTCAAGTGGATCTATTTCCTGTGCCTCTTTGACTTCGTGGAGGACACTGTCCTTGGGTAAGGCAGGTAGAGATGAAACATGGAAGATGTCTTGAATTTTCTGAGATCCTGCTGATTAAGGGCATAGATCCTAGAGTCAATCACTTAAATCAACAAGAAATATCTACATTTAGCTGAATAAGGCAAAGAGAAACATGAGCTGATGTTTTGGATTTTTGTTTTAGAGAGCTTCCAGAGGCCTGGCTGAGAAAATATTTCTGCTCATTTTGCATCTTTCCTATGTTTTCCCATTAGAGATAGAATTTAGGGCCAAAAATTCCTTGCCTGGATATCTGTTCTAGATGAGGGTCAAACATTTAATTCTTTGTCTGTGTCGCCTTCATTCTTGTACATTTTAAGAACCTTCCTTTGCCCAGTCTCAGCTCCAGACCACTGCACAGACACATGCACCCTGCCTTGCTCTGGACAGTTTGAGCATTTAATCGAATTTATGATTCTTTCCCTTGTCTCTGAAGGACTGAAAATAGTACATATTTTGACTTTAATTATGTTGTTTAATATTTCATATTCTGTGCTCAGAGAAATATACTCTGTGGTTTTTCAGCTTTTCTAGCTCATCCCCCGTGCACAGGTCACTTTAATGCTAGGATCAGCACATAAACACATATACATACAAAGAAAGGAAATGTTTCATCAACCATTTTTATAAATGCAAACATCTAGCATAATATTACAGAATTCTTGCCAGAAACACAGGAAAAATACCTGTGTACCTTTAGTCTGGATTTGCATCTGTGTGAAGGAAAAAAAAAATATCTCTAGATGTCAAATGGAGAACAAGGAAACACTTTTTGTGTGGCATTCTAAAGGACAAATTGAGGTAAAGCAATTGAAGGAAAGCTGTAGCAGGAAAATAGCAGTTGATGTGGCAGCATTTTTATAAATACTTCCCTTAGCTGGAGTCTGCTGAACCTTGCAAATGTGGGGTCTTGTTCTGTCAGCCTTAAGTGTACGACCATCACAGACTGCAGCACTTCACAGCAATGTGAGACTTAGCTCTAGCACTGCTTCGGTATGAAGTCCTAACAGTAAAAAAAGATTTTCATAAAAATGATGAAGCAAACAGAGACAGAGAACATTACCCTTTAATGCAACTCCCCTTTGGAAGATTGCAGGAACCAGAGAGCAATTTGACTTTTCTGAGAAATGCAGCATTGTGTATCCATGGCAGAATATCTGACTGGATGAAGTGGGATTTTCTCCCAGTGTCAAAATTATGTACTCAGCTTGCCACTGTGACTTCCATGGAGAAGAAGGCTTTTCCATGTGAGTCTCTCCTGGAGTTATTTGTCACAGCGAGCTTCAAACATGTGTTGAATGTACATCTTGAGATGACATGGAACATCTAAACTTTCTGCACTGCCTCCCTCTCTGCTGTGACTTCAGGGGTTTGGTTGACTGACATATTGATCTGACACAGGGATGTCAGCAATGTTATTATGCAGCAAAATCTGATGTTTTCACAGTTATTTCAGCCTTTTGGGGACCATCATCTGAGCAGGAGATGACTGTGCTTTACATCTGTATCCCTGAAATGCCTCATCATTCTCTGTAGGGTGGTAAAGCTTGCAAAAGATGCAATTTTTAAACAGATGGTAATGTATGGACAGCATAGACTTCATCCATCACCACTCCCAGAGTCACCCCTACTCTTTAGAATGCTTTACTTGTTTTTTGGAGCAGCCTGTTTGAGGGAATGTCAGTGGGGTGGGAGGAGTGTTAGAAAAAGCTGTCAAGCTGTCCTTCACTAAAGAGAGGCTTGGCTTGAGCAAGGCTGAGGACAGCTGGTTTTTCCAGCTCTGCCACGAGCTATGGGAGCATCTCTACACAACCTGAGACTGAATGCCTCTGTTTTATCAGTACTTTCTCCATGGATCAAGCTCAAGTTTCTTGAGCATGGCAAATAAAAATAAGAAGGACTGTTAAAGGATACTACACCAAAAGAATAATAATGAGCTTCAGTTTTATAAATTACCATTTATTAGCTGGAAAGGCTGCACACCATTCCAAAACTCAGGTCTGACATACCTTCCATCAACTTCTACCTGCCACAATCATTTAGATACAATGGTCCAACAGGACAGAACATTTTTATAGAGTCACCTCTCCCCTTTTTCTCCTTCTCACTCCCCTTCCCTTCCCTTCCCTTCCCTTCCCTTCCCTTCCCTTCCCTTCC
>QUSF01000036.1:5826963-5859969 GCA_003676055.1 Chloebia gouldiae | reverse complement strand
CCCTTCCCTTCCCTTCCCTTCCCTTCCCTTCCCTTCCCTTCCCTCCCCTCCCCTCCCCTCCCCTCCGCTCCCCTCCCCTCCCCTTCCCGAAAAAAAAATTCCTTACTTTCTTTATTTCTAATGTAAATTCTGACATATGGGGTACAATGTAATGAGACATCCATGAATCATACAGAAGGACAAGCAGATCCTTAGCAAATGAGCCAGACAAAAATTTTTGTCCTTTCTTCCTAAGCACCCAAAATGTTGCCAGAGAGAGAGGGGATCTTTGGTGGATCAAAAGCTGCTTATGCCTTTCACAGGAATCAGCCTAAAAGTCATATTTGACTTTACTCTGTGGCAGAAAGGGAATGGCAAAAGCAGAAAGGACAAGTGATTTCAGGGGCCCAGTTCAGCCTGGTACTGCAGGCTTGTAGATTCAAGTGTGTTGGCTTCAGTGGATTTATTCACGTGTTGTGCACTGAATTAATGTGTTCAGTGGATTTATTCACTGTGCATGTCCCTTAATGAATGCCCTGAGGAGATGGAACCATGATCTGCAGGTTGCCAGGCTGAGATTTACAGAACTGCTAAGCTACACACAAATTTGAGTATGACTCTGGATTGCAAGACTGCTAAATGAATATGTCTCAGAAATCCAAGTTTAAGCACAGAATGCAGGGCAGGGTGCACAGAGATAAACATCCATCTTGTAGCAATGGCCACATATTTTAAACCTTCTCTGATCTCTGGATTCTGTTACAATTTAGACATTAATAACAGAATTTGAATCTGGCCTTTCTGTTTGATGTTTTTATCAGAGTGAGAAACTTAAGAGTTTTCTACTCTCTCTTCTTACCCTGATGTTGTGATAAAGGGGAAGACTATTCACATTATTTGCATTTGAAAAGACTCAAGAAGTTGGCAAAGAATTTTAGTTATTCTACCTCACAAAAGATAGGATAAAGGTCATCATCAAACCCACACAGAGCATATCTGTGTTCACTAAAACATTTTCCAAAACAGTTATTAGTACTTGTTCAGTGTTCTTGGTTCTTCTTTTAAAGAAAGCAGGTTGTTGAAAGGTTTAGAGTGAATATTTGAACATTAGGCATTCAAACATTAGAACTATACAGGATTCCCAGAAACCCAGTGGTGAGAGTGATAACTTTGCATTAATGCTGATTAGCAGCTGAATTTTTCACAAAGGCATATCGAGAAAACTCTGAGATGGAATTAATTAAAATGGAAATTGCAGACACAACTAGATTAGAAAAGACAATGAGCTAGAAACTCAGCTGGTACAAATCACTACAGAATCACTGAATTCAAAACCTATCTCAGTGCTTGCTGGAGGACATCCATGTCCTGATTCCAAAGTGTCTCACAGAATTTGTGCTGTGCCATTTTAATGGTGCCAGTGGAAATTATGGTCTTCCTGTAATCAACTTATTAATGACTAGACAACATAATTACTGGATTGTGTGCAAACCATAGGGTTGGTTTTTTTTTCCCTTTTCACTGCATTGTTTCTGTTTAGCTCAGATATTATAAAAAAATTTTAAAAGGATATATTGTTTGTAGAGGGTACATTTTAATTGCTGGGTTTATGATTACTTTTGAATAATATGAGCCTTATCTCCCTGCTCAGAACAAGAATATCTATCCCAAAACAGTGACATGGGCTCTTGTGACCAACACAGTGAAAGCTGAAATGACATTTTTAAGATGTGAGTCCAAGCTGAGGGCATGCAAATGTATGAAATGTTTGGGTCATGCTCTTTTCCTTTGAGCAAACTTCTCTTGTCCCAACAAAGTTTGTCCCTCAAATTATGACATATTAATACTCTAATTTCATTTATCAAAAACATATGAAGAGAAATGTAAATATGTTTTAGTTGTCAAAGAGAGAAAATATCTACATTCTTTGTGTGGAGAGAACAGACAATCCTTTCTGTGTGTTTGTTTTTATTTTGAAAAGGGGCAAAGTCTCTGACATTTTGGTAAGAAAACAACTGAGACTACAGAAGCAGTTTAAACTGCTTTTCTCTTTAAATTGTTTCTACAAGACTAACATAAATTATGTTCAGATTGAAGCAGTGATGAAGAGTTGTCATTAGTTTGTGGGCAGTTGTCCAAACTTTGCAGCAGAACTGCAGATGACGCTGTGATACAGCTACAGAGAGTGGTGGAGGTCCTCTGGTATTCTGAATTTATAGAATAGGTTCCTTTCATGCAGGTCGGTCAGGAAGAAGCTTCTCCTGCTTTGTCCGAGGGAAACTGATAACCAAACACTGTGTCATCAGTCTCTTTTGAAAAGAAGGAAAACCGGGTGATTTACAAACAAGCCTGAGTCTGAATGGAGCCTGAGCAGTGGAGGACAGAGTCGGCACAAGAGATAAAGTCCTCACTGCAGAAATAATTGCTCCTGTTCCTCTGGTGCCAGCTGTAACAGTGCTCCATGCTCAGAAACTCTCGGGAGAAAAGTATCATTAGGGATAAATTCCTTCCTCTTTCTTTTTCATTTCAATTTCCTTTTATTATTTTATTATTTATACTTTTATTGAATTTTATTTTTATTATTCCTTTTCCATTTTCCTTCTTGCTTCCTCCAAATATCTCCTGACCTATTCCAGCAACAGCCAAGGTCACGTTCACTGAGCGTAAGTTTTGCTTCCGCTGAAATTGGATGATGGTTCTCCCTGAAGTGCTTTGTCCTCCCCTGATGCTCTTACAGACTGGAGAGGGTCCAAAGGAGGGGCAGAGATGATAAAAGGGCTGGAGGCCCTTTGCTGTGAGGGAAGACTGGAGCATTTGGGCCTTTTCTCCCTGGAGAACACAATGTTCATTACATGATTTCAGTGTTTAGAGCAGAGATACAAAGGGGGCAGAACATCTCTGCTCACAAAGAGCCACGTGAAGAAGATGAGGAGCAACAGTATAGGTAACAATGGGATGGGGTTTGTGTCAACAGAAAAAAAAGCAATTCTTACAGCAGGAACCAGCCTTTGCTGGAACAACATCCCCAGGGATGTGGCAGAGTCCCCCTTGCAGGGGTTTCCGAGTTGCAGCTGGACGGGACTGCAGGGAATCTCAACAAGGCTCCCTCCCTTCCCACAAGAAGTTGTACCTTCTGAGGTCCCTCCCACCCTGGGTGCTCTGTGGCTGTGTCCTTGCAGCAGAGGGCCACGCTCACTGTTCTGTTTTCCAGGCTGATTTTCAGTTCCCTCAGTGCCCAGCTGTGCTCACAGCAGTTCAGTTCCAATGCAGGGGAGAGAAGGCAGCGAGTACCTCCATGCAGGAGAAACACAGAGAACCTCTCCTTGTGTCCCACCTGTTGGTCACTGTTGGCTGCTGGGGTGTCTCAGCAGTGCCCACCTTGCAGCTTTGACTCCTTTGACCCATGGGGAGTCATTCTGAGATTCCAGAATATTCTCCCCCACCTCCAGGTGCTGCTTCAAGACTTAGATGCTGTGCCATAGATTTTTGGTGCTTGTTATGGTTATGCTGCACTGGATTCTGAGAACTGACATGGCTGCAGTCAGAATTACAGTCAATTCCCCGCAAAAAGAGCATTGGGGAATTCCCAATATTTAATAGTTGGATGAAGTTTTGCTGATAGCTCTTGGACATTGGGATATTTGGTTGACAAGTAAGGAAACTTCCCTTGTACAGTCAGACTTCCACCAGATAAGTTGTGAGGAGACATGAAGCAGAACATTGGTCACCAGTACCACCTTTCTAATAAGGAATCAAAGCCTTAATGTTTGCCAGTAATCAGTGTGCCCTTCTCAGACACCACATTTTTTTGTAACAGAGCATTTTCCTTCAGCTCAAAGTTCACTAAACTCAGAATGCACTGAAAGCAAGATGGAGCTCAAAATCAGCTGTAATCTTGTGTAGATGGTATGGTCACAAAAGCTTCTGGATCTTAAACTGACATTTTGTTTATCATAGGAGCAAATTACAGAAATATAACTCAATCTCTGTGATTAGTTCCTTTTACAGCAGTCAGGGCTTGCTTATGAAAGGCATTTACCACAAATACTGGTATCCTTGACAACACCAGAATACAATAAAGAGCTTTGTAATGAGCTACTTTTCAAAATTGTGTTCCTTAACTTGATGGTTGTGTGATAATAAGATTGCACTGGGCCATTTTTGGGAAGTATTTTAAGTGCTATGAGCTTAAAATATAATGTGGCAAGATATGTTAAAATGTCTCAACTTGCTACCAGCCATACAGCAAGAAATATCAGGCTGAAGTGGTATGAAACCTCCCCTGGTTTTTGCCGTGTTTGGTTATGTTTCCTGAAATATGGCCAAAATGGCACCTTAATAGTCACAGAGTCATAGGATCATTAAGGTTGGAAAAGGCCTCCAAGATCATGGAGTCCATCTTTCCAGGCCTTACCATTTCCTTACCATTAGAGCAGCTGATATTCACATGATGTGGATCCACACTCTGCCCACTTTTCCAGGTGTGTTCCTGGCACACAGACACATCTCGTTTGAGGTGAGAGGAGCACAGAGTCATTGGCCAGCACTGTCACATGAGGGTGTGTGAATGCAGCCCTGAGATACCACTGGTATCTCATTGGTTAAATCACCATTTACCGTGTTTGGGGTCAGCCCTCCAAGCTGGCAAGTCCACAACAAAGCATGAGAGAAGTTGATCCTGGCTTTTGCTGGGGAATGCCCGTGGAAGGGGAGTTGGATAATACTCCAGTTCAGGATGCTGGTGACAGACATGGTTTGAGGTGCAGCCACCTGTTCCTGTGCCTGCATTTCTCTGGAGGATGGAACAAAGGGTCAGCCCGCATCCCCTTTCAGTTTCAGGACACTGTGTGCACCGTTTTCCAAGTGTTTTGTCCGATGAAAAGCTGACGGTCACATGGAACCCTTGGATTTGCTCCATGGAAGCTGCACATGGCAGAGGGTTGAGGTTCCTTTGGAGAACCTTCCCAGTGCTGTACTCAGCTCTTCCCAGAAAATGCCAGGAGAAACACGTGCTGTTTGCAAGTCACAAATAGCCCCAAACCCAGCCAGAGCCAGGTTCCAGAGGTGAGGAGCTCCAAGTCCATGGATATGTGCTGGCAAATGGGCGATAAACAAGCCTGGGCATGGAGGGGGGAGAGAAAATGAATGCCTGGCTTCTTACAAAAGGGCAGAAATATTGAGATGAAAGAGATAAAGTAAAATCTGGCCAATTTGTTCTTCAGATTCATGAACTGTTCAGATATTCCCTTGTCAGAGTCATGTTCTTTCACTGTATGAAAAGGGCTGCACACTCAGCTGTGCTGTAAATATGAGCAAAGTGCTTCTTGTCCATAAATTTGAGGTAACACAGAGATACATAAGACTGAAACCAGCACTTTTTGCCAATTTCTAGTGCCTCTGCCATCTGAACATCCAATGTTCTCCATTGCACAGCCTACACATTTCCAGTTCCTGTAGGACATGATTTTCTGTTCATAATCACCAGAACAATAAGGGTGCCCGTTTGTTAATTACACATTTTATCTTGGTTTAAACAATTTCTGGTTTTGTGGCAGCTGAATTAATGTTACTGCCCAACTGTTGGGACAAGGAAATGTTAAGCTTGAGTTTGCAATTACCATGAGCAGTTGACGATGATGTGTGTTCATGTTATGCACTCCCCCCCACCAGTCTGCAACTCCATAAACCATCCATAATGGTGCACTAAATGATGTTAACATGATACCTCTGAATTGGAAAGGGTTACTGGAGGTGAGGGTGCAGTCAGAGAAACATAAATTAAGCTCAATGTGTTGTACCTGGAATTTAGATGTGATGTGATCTAAAATGCAGAAAATTAATTTTTTTTTTTCTTTTTGGTCTCAAAGAGCAGATTAGGTTAAAAATTAAAAGATTGCTAAACACTGTTGACAAATGTTAAGAAGGCTTGGAAAATGTCTCTTATTTTGCAATAAATGGAGTGCAAGTCAAATTTCAGTGCAAACAATGAGAGTAGAAAATAAAAATTTACTTTGTTTGGGAAGACAGTCTATAATTATGGTATTGATTCAAAATTTAGTGACAACCTCTTGTAGAATGCCCCTGTTCCTAAGAGACAGGAATTTGATCCTATCCCTCTTGTATGGCTAATAACTCCCCCCTTTACCTGAACCATGACCCCACCCTGAGATACCATATAAAGACCCCACAATCCTGCCTTTGCCTGATCTTTCCTTTCCATCCTGCCCCTCCTCCCTGGGGATAATAAATGGATTCTCAAGCTTTCTGAAACAAAAATCCGTCTCATTTGTTCCCATGCTCAGTGCCGGCAGCTGCATCCTCCCTGGACACAAGGAACCCAGTTACTACACATGGCAACAACCTCTTACTTCAGTATGATTATTATAAAATGTCTAAATCAAATAAATCACCATTAAACCCTTTAAATTCATTACCATCAAGAAGAAAAAGGAAGTGCCTGATAAAATGTCATGCATTTGGGCTATGAGTATGTGCAGGAACTGTAAGGACACACAGTAATGGTGTTAGTCCTGGAGCACCTGTGCCAGTCATACACCCCTGGGATGAATTGATGCTGAAGAGCCCCAGCAGTGCAGTGAGAACTCGGCACACAAACAGCCCCAGCATCTCTCTGTGCTGTCCTGGCCTTTCAAATGCTTCCTCAGGTCCCACAGCTCACAGCCACAGCCTGGGGCTCCCAGGGAGCCATCAGTGTCCTGGGTCTCTTGCTGGGAGGTTTGTGATGGTATTGCTGGGGGTTTCCTCCTCTCCCTTGGCAGGAGGAACACACTGATGTTGGTAACCCCTTCCACCCAGCTTTGAGTCCACCTGAGTTGGTTTTCATAGGTTTTCGCCTCAAATTCTGCCCACGAGCTCTCTTTTATCCCCTTGGTTCCCAGTTCTGTGGTTTTCCTGGGGTTTTTGCTGTCTCCAGAAGTGTCTGTGGCCAATGAAGCTGAGGGACCCTGCAGTGATCTGTGCCCAGGCTGGCCTCTGTCCCCGTGCTGTCCCTGCACTCTGTCCCAGTGCCGGTGCAGCCGTGGGGCTTCACCCCACACAAAACAACTCCTGGCACTATGAGCTGAAGAGAAGCTGCACTAAGCTGGGCTGTGCTCTCCTGCTGGTGAGAGAGCTGCCCCAGGGCTGGAGTGGCCTGGACTGGACAGAGCCAGGGCAGCCTGGAGACACTGCAGTGTCTGGCCAAAGCAGAAGTCGTGTCCCTGGTAGTGCCTAAGTGTCACATTTCCTGGGCTCAGGGCACAGAAGGTACAGGACAGGGACAGCACAAGGCTGAGGGCACGTGGGACTCACCAACCTGCTGCCGTGAGAGAACCTGCTGTCCCCGTGCACTCGGAAAAGGTGTGGAGGGTCCCCAAGCCATCCTCAGAATGGGCTTTGCCGTGACCTTTGCTTGTGCTGATGCAGATTTTGGAGACAGCTGTGCATAAAAATGAGCAGTAGAAGCAGACTGGGGCTGGCATGCTCTGCATTCCCAGGATGGCCCATGGACAGGGTAAGGGTGGTATCAGTGCACTCTGGATCAAGCTGATTCTATGGGTACTTCAGCAAGAGAGGGCTTTGTTGGGGGGATTAAACCTTCATCCTTGTCCATTAGGAAACTTCACGTAAAACTTATTTCTTTGTTCAGAAGTACCTCACCTACTGACAGCAATTAGAATTGCTTACAGCGCCTCAGTTGCAAATGCAAAATGTTCAAAACTCAAACTAATTGGTTATATTAGAAAACACACTTTGCTTCTCTCAAGAGCCTGATTGTGAGCTATTTTATGAGCTATTCATGAAAATATCCTGGGGTTGTTTGCATCAAACACTGGGATTGTGTTAGCAATAAAAGAGGGAAAGTGCACCATGTGTGGGAAAGTAATTCCCTCATAAAATATGTGCTTGGAGGCTACTTAGGTCAAAAGAATTGATTTTTAATTCCATGGGCTGAAGAACTGACCATCATCTGCTTTATCAGAAAAAGAGGGTTGAGTCTTTGGCCCCTTTCAGAGCCTTAAGTGGCTAAAGCAGAAGGGATTTCCCCCAAAAAGCAAGGAGTGTTTTGAGGAGCGTGGCCATACCTGTCTGCAGGAGTGACCATGGGCCAAGGGAAGGTTCTGCTGCTCAGAGACCAACCCGAGATGTCCCTGAGGATTTGTCACATCCTCTGCCTCCTCTGTACTGCTGCCACAGAGCACAGCAGGAGGGACTCCAGGGGTTTGTCAGCACAAGGAGGCAGAGCATGAGCTCCTACTGGTATTTCCCTTCCAGGGGTGGTGCTTTCAGGCCAGCAATGACAAATTCTGCAGCTCTGGCTGCACAGTTGTTGTTGGCAGTGCTGTGACAGCCTCTGACACCAGGCAAGAGCATCTGCAGGGACAGCATGGTGTAGAGATGCCTCTCAGAGAACAGAGAGAACACCTTCAAACAGCATCTGGCAGAGTTAATGAAGGGGTGGTAAATCCCTTTGAAGGGGACGGATTATAAAAACCTCTGTCTGTGAAAATAAGAGATAATAGGAGTGAAGAGGGAATGGGAAATGGGAAATGGGAAGGGAAAAGGTAAAAAAAGAGGAAAAGGAAAGAGAAAGGGACAGAGAGAGAGAGAGAATAGAGTCCTTGGAAATTCTGATTTTATCTAAAGGCCATTTTCTGACAACAGAGATGTTTGCTAGAATAAATAGGGTTTTCCCCACATTGGCTTTCTAGCTCTTGATATTAACTGAACTCAGAGAGTTTTAAAAGACATAGGAAAAAATTAGTAAAAAGTTTTCCTTCAACACCAAGTATCTGCCAAGGATGAATGCTATGGTTAATGGCTTTTGAACATTCACAGGAATAGTCAAAGCATTAAAGTAATTAAACAGGGCTCTCAGAATCCAGCATAAGTTGTACTGGTAAGGAGATTAAATAGATTCATATTGCACTGTGTGTTTTATAGTCTTGAAAATAGAGGCTTAGTAACAGTATTTCATCCACTCACAATAACATAAAGAATGACAGCTTATCTTTTTTGTCCTGATAAGTATTTGCTGCAGCAGCCACCTTTCTTCCAAGTAAAGATGTATTCAAAGGTTTTTTTCCCCGTTTTCTGTTGAAAACTATTTCATATCAAAAAAAGGATTAGTCCCGTATGTAGTCTTTTCTTCTTGTCAAGGAATGAGTTCAAATCTCTAGGCAAATATAAAAGGCTACAAGATTTTAGAAGTATGTAAATTACAGTGTTAATGAACCTGACTTGAATTCAGTTTTGACTTCTGAAGAATTTAAAATCTAGCTGTGAATAACACCTTTCCTTAGTGATAGGTGAAAGGCCAGAACAAAAAAAGAGACTCTGACTTACTCTGCTGCCTGCTGAAATCAACATGTACTGAGAATTTATTGTCATTATTGAAAGTAAAGTTTAAATAACAGGAGGGTCTCTTGACTCGGTGAGCTCTTAGCCCTCTGTAGTACACCTCACTTCAGTGCAGACTTCAGGTGTTTGTTGTTTCCTATTTCTTCCTCCAAAACACTAAGAGATCCAAACTCTTGGTAAAAACAGGACTTCTACTTTCAATCAAAGCCAAAGAGAAGCTCTGCAGGGCTTCTTCCTAGATACAGATAAAATACTCTGGTGATCTTATCACACCCTCTTCTCAAACGTTTGGCACCAGATTGTACTCTGGAACACCATGACTTCTTTGTGATCTGAAAGAGGGAACAAATCAAACCTCAAGAGCTGGTCCTACCTTTAAAACCAGTGTTCCTCTCACAGAAACTTCTTTTCTTGTGCTCTGCAATCCTCACTGTTTATTACAATAAAATGCTTCTTTGATTAGGTTTTCATCAGTTCCATATGCTTTAATGAGCTTTTATGCCTTTTTATCTATATATGTTTAATAGCACTAACTGCTTATTGCAACATTCCAAGAGTCCCTTTTGACTCTTCTCTCTATATTCCTACAGAAGGTCAGGTCACTCTGGGTTTTACACCAATAAAAATCCAGGTTGTTCAGATCTGGCATGATGGGTAAGCACAATTTCCCTGCTGACACAAAGATTGCAGACAAACCCTTCTACTGTCACTGAAAACAAGAGAAAGGAGGAAGTTCCTGCCCATTGGAAAGTCTCTGTTTGCCCTGAAGGACTCTGCCTCTTCCTCTCTCAGCACCAGCTCAGCAGGCCAACACCAAGAAGGACAAGAGAGGGAGGGGTGGTTGATCTGTGTGACAATTTAACAACGCTTGTAAACAAGAGCTGAGACTCTCAGTAACATCTCTGCATCCTCATCTTGCTGAGGATGAAGAACTGTGTCACTTGTGTTTAGTTTGCATCGAGTTAATGGCACGGTGGGTTTTCATCCTGCAGATGTGGCCCTGTGACAGCAGCCTGTTCATCCTTCAGGAGGGTTTGTACCCCCAGAGACACTGCTGCTCTTGCCAGCAGACCACAGCTTGTCCTCATATCAAAAAGTCCAGGCAGAAGTTACTTCTTAAAGTAACGTTTTCATTTTGCCCTCAAACCAAAGATTTAGATGTAATTGTATAATAGAAACAAATATTTTTCCCTGTTGTCTATCAGGACAGGAGTAAAATCCACATCCAGATACCAAGGCACTGATTTCACTTCCACTGTGGAAATGACTGGCAGAGGCAAGTAAAGTAAATTCTGTGCTGGAACAGTGAAGTCCTGTCCCTCTAAATCAGTGTGATGCCTGAAGGGTTTTATAGCAGGTTTACACCGATGTCAGTGCTAAAGAAGTTTATAAGATCCAACATAGACTTAAGGTTTGCACAGGAGAGCTTAGGCTGACATCTAAAGGAGCATGAATTAAATGGTCTTTCCAGCCCAGAAAGCTGATGAGAAATGTTGGTATTTCTGCTCTCCTTCCTTGTTTAAAGCACAGCAATGTATTTAATGAGATTTTGGAATTGCAGCTAAAAATCATGCCAGATTAAGTCATGGAAGTGGTTGTTGTGCATTTATAATTGTGGAGGTCAGTATCAGTGTAGCTGCTTCTGGTAAGACAGAAAGCTCTTTCAAGACACTTCTTAAGAGAAATGTCTTTTTCCTTTTCACTCTTAACTGCAAAGTCTCCTCCAGGATGCACAGCAATCATGTTATCTAGATTGACTTTTCACAATAACAAAAAACTTCCCCTTTAATCAGGCTGAATGGTATAATTCTCATCTGTATTAAGGAATTTCACTTCGTCTCTGCTGTAAAGAAGTGATTTCTATGCAACAGGGCTGATAAAGGACAGACCCAAATTAACCAGAGAGATATTTGTTAGAGCTACCATTACTCATCACACATTTTAATCAACCCATACCATCAAGCCCAAAGCTAATATGGCTCCTTCTTAAATATTTCTAATGGATTACACATCCTTGTGTGAAGATGGAATTAGGATTTAAAGCCAGTACTTATGCATATACAAGCATTGTGGAAGAACATTGCATATTCAAAATGGAAACCAAATATCACCTGTACAGGGTAAACACTGCAATAACATGAGTACACTTCTCCCATCAGGTTCACAGGCAGCTTAACCAATTCTGGGCTTGCAAATCATCTCTTCTGGCATCTTCTGGGGCTCTGAACCAGGAAAGTCACACCCAAATACTGTGAGACCATGAAGATTTCTCCAGATACAAAACAGCCTCCAGGTGACACAAGTGACTAAGGCAGCCTCCAATAATGTAGCGGGACCCGGGTTTGCTGTGGTCTCTTTGTCATTGTGGGTTTGTAATTTAGACGTACAGAGGAGTTTGAGTTGGAAGGGACCTTAAAGACCCTCTAGATTCAACCCCTCTGCCATGGGCAGGGACTCCTTCTACTGGAGCAGGTGACTCAGAGCCCCTCCAAGCTGTGGCAAATACCCAAGGACCCCTTTTTCTCTGGTTTGCAAGGTCAGATTTCCATGCTCACATTCACAGATGGCCCCAGTCTCACACAGAGCATTGGTGGCTGGTCATTATCTCCACAACCCAGTAGAGATCCTATTTTGGATGGCTCTCACTGCTCCCCTGGCTCCGGGGAGTAGCCACTGCCTCTCTCTCATCCATCTGCTGTCCCTTCCCGGATCAGTGATTTCCTGCCGCTTCTTGCATGTCTGAGACAACTGGAAGAGATAAGGGGCTGAGGATGCATCTTCTGACAGAGAGTTGATAACACTCAGCTGAGTATTTAATTCTCCTGCCACTGAGCTGTCAGGCTGCTTCCACAAATTCCTCCTGCTTGGAAAGGGGCTGGTGTAAGCATCAGGAATTGTTGCTGGCTGGGACATTTCACAGAGCTGGACAAAAGAAGCATTTTGTGGAAGGCCACCAGCTGCCCTTTGCCAGCAGCACAAGGTGTGAGGTCCCCTTTGAAGGCCATCCCTGCACAAGGACAGCCTGGCCTTCTCCAGTACCCAGAATACCTTCCAGCCTTTCGGGCTGGCCTCATCCCTCACTCTGGAGAAGCAGGTTGCTGTTGGAACTCTCATATCCACCATTTCTGGTTGGATTGCCGTGTCTTACCACAGACAGCCCTGGAGACAACAGTACAGACAAGCTCCAGCTACAATAAAAGGGGACTTGGTTCCAGCTTTTCCCTCGGACCAACGTGCAGCAAGCACACCTGGGCCTCATTCAGGTCTGTGTGGGCTGGTAACTTCTGTTGAGAATTTAAAACTTTTACCCTACTTTCCACAGCAAATAATGGAGCAAACCCAGCTGCACCAAACCCCAGATTTCATTCTAAAAACTACAATTTTCATTTTCCTCTATTCAAGCCTTGAAGAAAACAAACTTTACTTGAGTGAGCTGGAGGCACAGTGTCCTCCAAGATCATGCCACTTCCCTGTCACCTCATTGAGTAGGACAATATTCCAGGGGAAGACTGGCAAAGCCAGAGTTTACTGATGCTCAGGAAGCTTTGCAAAACCTTCCACCTGCAGAGCTCTTGCACCCTCCTGAGCTCTGGAGCCCTCACTCACCTCAGGCACAGTTTGGACAGGAAGGGGATGATTCCCTTTGTGAGATGTGGGGGCAGGAGGAGGGAAGACTTTGCAAACACTGTCACAAGGACAGGGCTGTTTTCATTTATGGTGACAAGTGGTAGTACATAACCTTTGATTTAATGTCAAGTGCTGAAGGGCAAACATTCTCAGTGAAAAGGAGAGAGTGTCTCCACTCACACAGCAAGGTAAGTGAAAGGGAAAGGGAAATCTATCTTTCATGGGAGGTGTTCAGTTTTGACAAAATATTTTTGCAGAAGATGTGCCTAGGCAGCGGTGATTGAGAGCATTTTATCAGACTCACAGAGTATCCCACATCTGCTTTGCCACATTTGCTCCCTTTTTTTCATTGTGAATGATTTCTCCTGCCAGGGTGGCTCCTGCTCAGAGTTCTACTCTCACTGAGTCCCAGAGTTTCCCCAGCAGGACTTTGCAGCGAGTTCTGAGCCAACATGTGGCTCTGCTGCCCTCCCAAATCTGCGCTGCCATTGCCCAGCCTGAGTGCAAGTGGGGCAAGTGCTGGGCATGGCTGGAGATATTCATGGCCAAAATCCTCCAGCATTTACATCTGCTCATGGCTTTGGGCAGCACAAATCACAGAACACCCATTGCAGTTGACAAGTGGCATTTCCTGCAGATTGCTACAGCCACACTGCTGATCAACAAATACATGAGAATCAGTTTCAGTTGGAAAATGTAATTTATTACAAATTGCTACACCCACACTGACAGTACAGAACTATACAAATATTAATTTATGTTAAAAAAGGATTTTATTACATTAGTGAAACAATGCTTATGTAAAAATATACAAATACGAACTTCAGTTAACAAGCCTTAATTTTTTGCCAACCTCTACAACAATTCACTATACACAAAGATCAATTAGTTTTTTTTCACAACTTAATTTATTACATATTACTACAGGGTAAAACCCATCTAGAAATACAAAAATGTGTTCGTCTGCTGTTTTGCAGTTTGTTTTTCTGTAGCAGGTTTTACATATTCCTTGTTATAAGTTCGTAATGGTGCATTCCATGTACCCATTTGGCTTCTCTAATGGTTCAGTCCTGAGTTGTTTACCCCAAGATTTTCCCACTAAGTGGATGGTAATACACCTTTCAATCTCCTTGTACCTCCTCTGTTTCCTTCTGGAATGTTCCCTGTCCTTCATCCCTTCCTCGAAGCAAGATTGGGGTGCAAGGTTTGCTCCTTCCCCTTGGTGGCTTCTATTGGATAGTCCTTACCCTGCACTCCTCCCCTGATGCCTTCCTATTGGTAAAAGGTTGTGTCCTCCCCTTATTCCCGCCTCTCCTTAAAAGCAGCTTTTTTCCCTCAGTTATCATCGTTTGTCCCTGAATCCTGTGGAGAATAAAACTCCGTAGAACTCAAACAAGTGACTGCTCTCCATTCCTTTGCCTTGGTTTCTCGTACTGTGCTGCTGCTGTGTTACCCACGCCACACCGTCTGCTGCAGGGAGCTGCAAGCCCCGGCAAGCACCAGCACCCACGAGATCTCAGCAGAGATCTGGGGTGGCCCCTTGCGTAACTGCACACCAGTCTGGGGGAGTGAGCTGCCCGGAGAACATCTTCCCTGTGACCACAGCACACAGTTACACAAAAACATCAATCTCTCTCTTTAAATAACCCTGTACCAAGAACTCAATAGATAGAATTATACAACTAAACAACGGCATACATAGTGATATAGAAAGTGATACCTATATATAAAACCACCACAATATACAGAAATAAATACGGATGTTTAGATAGATATACACATCTATTACATACATGTGTATGTGTGTGTATATATATATATATATATATATATATATATATATATATATGACAACATACACATAGCAACATCCATATGTAAATATCCATGTGATTATCACTGTCTGTGTGCAAGTCCATATATAACTTAAACAAAACTCCAAGCAGGAGGATCCCAGCTGCCCCATCTCCAAAGCCTCTCCCTCGGTCTCTTCCTCCCGTGCAGAGCGGCTCCGGGCAGTGCCCGCGGCCGCAGCCCCGCCACCCTCAGCCTCACCCGGCCTCCCCGGCCCTGGGGCCTCACCCGGGCTCTCTCCAGGCGGCAGCAGCAGCTCCCCGATCCCTGCTCCTGCTGCTGGCCTGCAGCTCCTCCCTGCTGGCTCCCGTCACCTCCGCTCTCCTCGAGGCCTTCCCTGCAGCTGTGGCACAAGCGGAGGCTCTGGAATTGGTTCCAGGGCCGGCAGAGCTGCAGCCCCGGAGCCCTCTGTGCTCCCTGCCGGCCCCTCCATCCCCTCAGCCCCGCCGTGCTCTCGGCAAACCCCCAGCCCCCTTCAGTTTCTTCAGCCCCTCACATCCTCTCACCCCCTCAGTCCCTTCGGACCCTTCCCGTCCCCCCAGACCCGCCACGCCCTCGGCCTGTGCCACTTCCCTGTCACCTCAGTGCCACCATGGCCCCCGGCTGCCCCACAGCCCTTGGAATAAATGGGCAAGGAGACCAGCTCCTTTGAATACCTTTAATAAAGTGATCAGCTCTGGGTGGGGACCCGAGGGGTCGTGCACACTGCCGCTCTTGGTATGTAGCAGAACTGGGGCTCTCGTCCTCACGGGCGTGCCTAGGAAGAAACTGTTGGGTTCCTTGTCTAAGGTCCTCACCCTGGTCCAGTTCTTGTTGGGTTGTGGTGACAACCTGGAGTAACACCAATAGAAGAGGAGGACAGATCTCAGGAAGGACAGGTCACTTCTTTTGAACTGCAGGTTGGCTTGTCCTTTTTTAGGATGTTATTAATTTTAATGGTGCTAAATGTCTCTTAAATTGCACATACATCTGTGACCTTACCTTCTTCTTTATAGCTAGGGCCATTTTGGGAAGCAGAAGAGGTAATACTCGACAAATAAAAGGAGGGTACAGGTAAGGGACGGTTGGGTTGGGTAATTAACAATATCAGTAATTAACAGAATAGATGTGTTTGACCTGGTTATTTACATTTAACAATTAGCAAACAAGGTTACTGTTGATTAACTGAGTTAACCTGTAAACTCGTTTATAAAAATATCAATAAGTACATACATATAATTATGCCAATTTATAAACATAATTATATACATATATAAATGTAACTACAAATGTAGTTACATGCAACTATGCACAATACAGGCACAATGCAACTATACATCTATAAAAATACAACTATATACATCTACAACTACATATGTAAATGTAACTGCATTGATCTATAATTACTAGTATATAGACATATAAATACAACTGTATAAATCTATAAATATAACTATATAGATACCTGAATATAATTTTACATATCTATATATGTAACTATAAATAGAGGGATTGCATCTGCCTGATGGTCACAGGCTATCCCCTGTCTCTTCTGCCATGCAGGGCAGCCTCCTACAGTTGTTGATCAGATGACATCTGGGAAGCAAAGGGATGCTGAGTCAATATTGGCCCTTATGGATGTTTCCCTTGGGCAGCAATTGTCCTTCTACTGGGGACTGCCAAAGATAAGCTGAAAGGCAGACTCTCACTTGGCAATTTGAAGCCTGCCCTTAAAAGAACACGGATCATTCCAAGTGTGTTTCAAAACATTGAAGTACCTTGATAAAGTCTCAGCACTCACAGTGCAAAGGACACACATGAGAGCTTGAAGCACAGTCCCAGCCTTGTTCTTTCCCTGTGCTGACACAGAGACCTCAGTCCTCCCTGAAAAGGCTGAAGCTGGAGGGTGCTGTGAGCTGTTAGGAACCAAATTGGGACAGCCAGCTTGGTGACACAACTCCCACAAGGTCAGGTTTATTCCCTGCTCTCTTGCCACAGCAGAGGATTCGGTGTCAGAGCCTCTGCAGAAGCGTGGGGGGCAGGGCTCAGGCAGATTGTGCCAAAGGTTGAACTAAAGGCACCAGGAAGCACCAACCCTGCTCAGAGCAGCCCTCTCACACCTCTCTAAAGCAATGGGGGCTCTGTCCTTACCAAGCTCTTCAGGCTCCTGGGAACTGTTTGTGCAGCTCTCCATGCCAGAGGAAGCTTTCTCTGCTGCAGCCTTGTCCACAGGTTCCCTCCTGAAGAATCACAGGCAACACTAATATTGTCCTGAAAAGAAAAACAGAAAGAAAGGAACCCAAAGATCACACACTATTTTGTTGGAATCACATCAGGGATACAGTAACTCTCCTTTTCCACTCCCAAAGGACATGGAGCACAGGGGGGAACACTGTCCACACAGTTCACATGACAAACCTTTTAAACTCAGGATTCAGGTGGCCAAGGTGAAACCAAAGCTCTTACAAAATGACCTTTGAGACAAAACATGAATGCAGAAAACCAGAAGACATCAAGTGAGGGCAAGTGCTCTGACCCTAGCTTATCCCACAAGCTGTGAGAAACCAGCCAGCAGAAAGTTAGGGGCTCTCCTTGCTGCCAGCACGGCTGTCAGCAAGGGCAGAGCTCGCTCCCAGCCCTGCCCGGGGCTGTGTGCTGCAAACCCACACACAAAGCACACATTTCTGGCTGAGTCTCACCACCCCCACCCAACCATTCAGACGCCTGATCACAAAGTCGTTCTTCTTGGAGCCCTCTGCTGCTGCCCCATGTGTATGATTCAGGCAAACATTTATGCACCTAGGGCATTTCCAGGATCACATTTCCAAGGGCAAAAATCTATAAATTTGGTGGGTAGAAAAAAAAAAAAACTATCCCAAAAGGCAGGAAAAGCCAGACAACCAAGTAGTGTTTCTATTCTACTGAGGAAGTAAATACCCAAGATGAAGCACCTGCAAATTACCTTTGGACAGAAAAATATTCTTACTATGACCAGTTCCAGAATATTTGTCTCTTCTGTGATAGCCCGTCCATCAGAATCCTAAAGATTCTAAAGATGGTTCCCAGCCTGCAATGTTTCCTTTTATTCTGGAATAAAATGGTTTTGAAGACTGCTATTTGTGAGTTTACAGAAGACAAAAGACATCCCACTGGAGAATAAGATATTGGTTAATCCAAAAAATTCCATTCCCCGCCTTGAGTCTGCCGTGCCTCAACCATAAATCTCCTGCAGCACATCAACATAAAGAGACACATTCTTCAGCCAACAAGTGTAATAATCTGCAAGGCCTGTCCCAACAGACACTCCAGGCAAGTCTGGGAAGAAGGCAGAATTAAGAAAACAGGATTCCTAATCCAAAGACAGAATCTGTCAAACAAAAGGACAGAGAGCTGCAGGTCTCCATAGCTCTGGGAGCACCTACACACACAGCAGCTGCAGCCCAGCCCTGCTCTGCCTCGGCCTTCCCACCCAAAAGAGGCAGAGCTCCTTCTGCTGCTGGAACAGAGGCACTTCTCACATGCCCCTCCCTGCACGGGACACTTTGCCTTCAGTGGCAATTCTCTAAACACTCTTCTCTTCTTTCCCATCAAACAAAGTCTTTTAGAACCTACAAAGCTTCTACTTCCTCACCACAAATGCCCCTTCAACAGGGATTCTTCCCAGGAAAACAAGCACCCAAACCTGGCCAACACAAGCTTTCACTCTCATCCTTACTAAGGGAGGGAGAATTTTTAATTTCCTTTTCTTTTAGAAATCATAACTTTACCAAGAATAATTAATAACTAAATAATAATAAAATAAATTAAATTCAATTAAAGAAGCCTTTGCTTCTCAGTCATGCAGCAACATTCCAATGCTGTCTGTCCCAACCCTTTGGTTCCCATCCAGTGGGGTTACCTGAGCAGAGGGAGACCTTTCAGACAGGGATTGCCTGATCTATGGAATAATTTTTTCTTCTTCAAGGCCCAGATCCACTGGTTGCAATTCCTCTTCCTCAGGTGTATTCTGTGCTGAGGTGAAGGCCATCAATGCCACACAACCAGCACTGCCAGGTGGAGCATTGGTGGCTGAAATGCCTGGGGTGCTGCAAGAATCAAAACACATTGGTCAGGCTCCAGAATGTGGGCAGGGAGGTGACAAAATGGCATATTCCTCTACAAATGCCTAATTATCCATAGACATAGATGGTGTGAAAGAGCGGCCTCTAAAATGAAAACCTTAGTCCAGTACATGTCACTATAAACATCTAGAAGCCAAACTAGAGGGAGAGAGATTCCTCCTGCCCCATCTTCACAGCCTCTCCCTTGGCCACTTCGTCCCACGCAGAGCCGTCCTTCTGCCGCGGTTCAGCACATGGGCATGGGGGAAACCAAGCCCTGCAGAGCCCCTGCAGAGCTGCCCTGGAGCTCTTGCCAAGCCTTGGCCAGCATCAGCCCACGCTGGCCCCTGCCAGCTCCTTGGGCTGGCTTAGGGTGGTGTGGAGAGAAAGGCAGGCAGCAGAGCCTGGGCCATCCCTACCTTGGCTTCTTGGCCTGCCAGAGCCTTCTGCATTTCACCAGTCTTCTTCGGTGTGTCCTCTGCTGCTTCCTTTCTGACTGGCGTTCCCTGTCTTCTGACCAGGCCTTTTTCTGCTGTCTTTTCCTTCTCTTTTTCTCTTCCTGGGGGTGACAGCTTCAAGCTGCCACCATTGGATAAGAGAGGCAAAGCCAGGAGCCATGAGTTAAGTCCTTTTTTGTCCTGGCTAAGTCCCTTCCTGTTGGAACCAATGTGAGTTCCTTTTATCTTGTTGATGCAGAAAGTCTTAGCAGAGCTGTGGCCATGACAGGGACTCTGTGGAGCTCTGGTGGGTGTTTGGAGGCAAAGCTGGAGGTGCCTAAAGCAGAAATTATGGTGGTGAGACACAGCATGAGGCAGCCTGGAGGAAGAAGCGAGCAATTGCAAATCACCACCTTAGCACTGCTGAGAAGACGCTGCTTTTCATCAGCCCCTCTCAGACAGTACAGCTGCCCCCAAAGGGACTGGAATAGGCTGGCATGAGCAGGGGTCTGAGCAGAAGGCCTCTGAAGGTGGCAGCTCCCCCACTGCTGCTTTAATCTGCAGGTATTTTGTAAATTCAGGAAACACATGCCTAAAGCACTGGGCAAGCAACCTGAGGAGTTTTCACTAGCATGTGTCAGTGGAGGTGGAGAAAGGTAGGGAGAGAGAGAGAAAAGGCAGGCAGGAAAAAAGGCTGCAGAGCTACGCTGTCAGGAGGAGGCACAGTAGTTCCTTGGCTTCATATAAAACAGCCCACCTCTCTGGCTTGCGTTGTGCCAGGCTTTGTGCAGCTGCCATATTTCTGCTCTTTGGGCCTCCAGCACCATGGCCTCTCTGCCATCTTCTTGCTGGACATCTGGCAGAGAGAGGGGTGCATCGGGATTGCTTCTTGCCTGGGGCTCCTCCTCTGCTCTTCCCGCAGGGCTGCGTTGCTCTTTCTGTCCCAGTTCTGGAAAGCAAAGTCATGCAGCAAAGTGACTTCTTGGAAGACAAGGACACTGAAAGGTAACCCAGAGGGGAGCCCTGCACTGGTTGTCTTCTTGATGCTGAGATTTCTGGGACCCTGAGTACCAGGCTTGGACAAGCCCCTGTTCCTGCTCATACCTGTGGATGTATCCGTGGGTGCTGGGGTCTCCTCCAGACCAGCCACCTCCTCAGCAAAGATGTCATCCATGTTCTCAGTCAAAAAGGCAACCAGCAGCTTCACTTCACTTGCATACAGGAAGGCCTTGTTCTCAGCCCAGGTGCTGACAGTGTGCCAAGCAGCCCTTGCCATCCCTGCAAGGGCCTGAGCCTTTTCCCTGAGCCTTTTCCTCTGCACAGAGGGCTGTGGCTGGGGGGCAGCTCCTGAATGGCCTTGGCTGGAGAGAGGGGACAGCCAGGCACAGGAACCTCTGGGCAGCCAAGCAGGGACCAGGGAGGCTGCAGATGGCTCCTTGTTGCTGGCTTCTCCTTGAGCCTTCTTGTTCAAAGCCAGCATAGCTTGGAGCTCCAGCTGCTCTTCCTGGGGTGTGGTCAGCTTTTTTGGCCCCAGACAGGTGGCCAGGTTGCTGCAGGTCATTCTGCTGGTGGCCACGTGCTGGCCAATGTGTCTCAGCAGTGAGAGCAGCTGCCTGAGGAGGAGCAGGTTCACTGCTGGCAGTTTCTTGGCCACCTTGAGGGAACAGGAAGGCAGTGTCCATCAGCAGGCCCATGCTGACCACAGCCACCCTAGAGCTGGCCCCAGGCAGGGACAGCCAGCAGCTGCTGTGCAGCTTTGCAGGCGCTCTCAGCCAGCAGTCAGGACTCCTGTGCTCCTGCGGGAAGGATGCAGAGCATTGCTTCTCTGTTTTCCACCAAGCCCTCACAAGGGAAGGCTTCCCATGCATTGCTGCAAAACTGCACTGCCAACCAGCAAGAGTGAGCTGTGTGAAAACTGCCTCTTCAGGACAGCATCCTTTTCCAGGTGACTGCCAGGTTTCCAGCGGCACCTGCTGCAGAGCTGGAAGCTGCTGCCCACACTTCCCCTTTCAGCTGACAGATCTTGTCCTCCCTTCTGGCCGTCTGCATTGCAGCCATCCAGTCCTCAGAGAGGTCGATGACGAGGGGCTTGGAGGGGATGCTTCGCAGGAAGTCCTGCAATGCCAAGGACTGCTGGTCAGCCTTGGCCTTCAATGTAAATTATTTTATTATTCTATCTTACCATCCTGCAATGAGAAATACTAAGTGTCTGAAAAACTACCAGTTCATGGCATTGGTAGTTCTTGCCCTAGTGCCTTGTTCAAAGCCCACATGCACAAGTCCAGTTTGTTTCATGAATACAGCCAAAATTATGTACATTATTTTAGCACCTGTTTCACAGCAAACATTTCTGTGTGACAAAAGACATTTCTGTTTGAAAACAGAATGTTCTGTGCAAACGTTCTGTGATTCTCTGCTGTGAATGTACACTCCATTGATTTTTCCCCTGTGGGCTGCAGCTTCTGCAGCTCTCTCCCTACTGAATATGTTGGCAGATGGGCATTTGATTTAAGTGGCTTCCTTGTGTTTGCAGCAAGAGGAACACCCACAGCTGGAAGCCCAGGACCAGGATCTGTTGCTTGGACATTCATGTAAGAGAAGGGGCACACCAGGAGAGCATGTGTGAGGTGTGAAGTTGTGTATGATACAGGATTAGAAACCATTCACTAATTAGCAGAGTGAAGTAACATTTCACTAGCACAGCTAGGACAGCCACAGAGAAGGGAACTTTTATATATCACACTTTTATGAATCCGTATTTTATTCTGTAATAGCCTGTATCACTTATATGTATTAAGACAGAGGGACAGTCAGTACTGGCCAATAAAACTGGTGCTAGAGAAAAATGTCCCTTTTAACTTTTTATTTCAGATGAACTGATTGTCAGCAGTTTTCCCGGGGAGCATCCTACAGACTTTCTGCAGTGCATGATGCTGGTTTACAGTCTTCTTCCAGGGAATAAGGAAAATTATCTGGCAATCCTTGACAGATCAGGATCAGGCTTTTTTGTTTGGTGGAACTTACAGATATGTCCTCTCCAACATTTTTGATTTGCTGTCTCTTCCTTATGTTGCTAAAAAACCCTAAGTTGTGGTTTAGATTAGGTCTTCCAGCAACTTCTGACAAAATAATATTTGCTGGGGATATGAGACCCCAGAAAACAGATGACATATCTCCTGCTGGTCTGGTGGGGCAAGAGCGTTCCGGTGTCTCAATCTATTTGTGTTAACTCTTTCCAACATGCTGACTTCCAACTGCTGACTGCCAACAGTGGCAATCCCATTAAGGAACTGATACCAAAAGGCTTGAAGGGGAGCTACCAATATTTTGTCAGCATTACCAGAGATTCTGCCATCCTTTACAGTCTTCAAAGGGCAGGTGAAAATTTTTCTCCTTCTATTGTGGTTATTGCAATGCCAATGACCATGACAGTGGCAAGATCAGCTACCTGGAAGGAGGCTGTAGCCAAGTAGGGCTCTGCCTCTTCTCCCAGGCAGTGACAGGTCAAGAGCACATGGCCTCAAGCTGCACCTGCAGAGGTTCAGGTTGGATGTCAGGAAGAATTTCTTCCTTGAAAGGGTTGTCAAACATTGGAATGGGCTGCCCAGGGGAGTAATGGAGTCATCTCTGGAAATGTTCAAGTTGTTATAAACAATGTTCCAGTTGCTTTAAACAACTGGAAGTGGCAATTAATGCTGTTGTTTAGTTGAAAAGGTGGTGATCAGTAAAAGGTTGGACTCAATGATCTTGGAGGTCTTTTCCAGACTTAAAGATTCTCTGGTTTTCTAATTCTCTGATTCCAGAAAAAGGTTTCTCTGAATCTGGACTATCAACACCTAATCCACAGAATAACTGGAAGTTATTTTCAGCTTGGATAATATCCCTATGCATGTGGGGTGTGTGGGTAAAAAGAAAACATTCCTCTCTTACTCACACTGAACAATGAATTTGTTTCCATTCCTTGTGCATTCCTACAGAGCCATGAAATCCAGAGTGCATTTGAGCCCTTTTTTATTCCAACAATCCATTTTATATTCTGAAATTGCTAATTCATTTCCTCAATACACCTTCCCTGTCACATCCTATTTGCTTTACTGCTACCAGTGCTGCTCTCTCAAGTGATGAATCTTTCTCTGATGCCCAGGAAGTTATAATCAATTCTAGAGCCCCAAACAGGGAATTAAATAGCCATGACTTCGGTAAGCCCTCTTAGCTGCCTATGGCATTAGTTCTGTTCACCAGATCAAAGCTGTAGTGCCTCAGAATGCTCTCATGGAGGACAGAGGTGAAGTGGTAGGGGTATTGCTTTTGTGAGGTGCTGTGGCTTTGTCCTTCCATGTTTATGTTTGTTTGTGTGCATGAGCAATGGTGGCAGAACAACTCTGGGAACTTGTTTTCATGTGGACATTCTGGTGCTGCACTGGACTATCAACTACCTGCTCATTTGGTCCTGTCCTATCTGAGATTTGCACACAAAATACCACTTTTTAATTTAATGGTAAGTTAGTGTAAGTATTATCCTTTTGTTTCTTAAATTACATTTTTAGTAGAATAAAAATATTATTGACCGAGCAATATGTTCTGAGGAACACAAAAATAATTTGCAAATGGAATCTTAGATCAGTTAAAGAAAACCTGTTAGACAAGTAGCTATCTGAATAAACAAAATAAAGTTAGAAATTATTTTGAGTTGCTTGTTGGGTTGTCCCTTAGGGACGGGTTCTCCACACACAGAGTTCAGTTGAATTCTGGTTGCTTTAATTTTGGCAAATTTTGGAGAGGGTATGGATAAACATCTATGAATTGGGAAAACAAAATGAATTTAAGTATTTCAATAATGCAGACCTCTACCATCTGTAAAAGTTTCCTGTAGTGCCTCTACATATTAGCACAAATATTTGTGTCCACAAATGTAATCACTGTTTTACTGCTTTCCTGAAATACTGCCTTTTTCCTAAAGTGTTGCTCCTTTCCCAAAATACTTCTCTTGCTTCAGAATAATACACATCTGAGATGTTACTGTTCATACTTCATCCTTTTAGAACTAGACACTGGATCTCTGTCTTCACTGCATATGCAGCTAATATGAGTATTACTTCTACTTCATTTTCTACTGGACAGGGGCTAATATAGGATTGTATTAAATTTGTATATAACATTTTTGAAACACAGGGAACAACAGCTTTTATGTGTATCTCTCTATTGATTTATCTACACAATTATCCATGCTTTTGAGAACACATTTTGTACTAATCTTTCCCTTTTATACTGTTTTTCAGATACAAAGCCGAGCAGGCATTTGTTTAAAAATAGGTGTCTAGCACTGATTTTCCTGCCAACAATTCCTGCAGGCTGAAAAAGGGAGACGATTGAAGCGGAGCAAGAGACTCACTTTGTTGTGGTATTTGGTTTATCAAAAAAGGTAAGTTTTATACTTGTACTATTTTTCTAATTCTATACTTCCAAAGAAAATGGGAAAAAAGCATCCCATTTTTTTGTATTGAAAAAAGCAATACATCTAAAGCACCATTTGTAAAATGTGCAAATGAGTGTAGAAAGGCTTGTTAGAGGCCCTTGTGAATGGAGCCAGGCTGTGGCACTGCCTCTCCTGAGATCCAGCTGCACATTTCCTCCTGATGGTCATTATTTCCCAGTGTTTAACCTGGCGTCCCCTCTCAAAAGGATTCTGTTGCTCCCAGTCTGTGCAACTTTGACTGCTTTTCCCAGGAATCCTAAATGTGCTGAGCACTCTTTCAGGCTGTTTCCACAATGGATCCTAAGGAGCGCAGTGAAAGATCAGCCCTTTGGCTACTGAAGGTGTTTTCTGCTGACATGCTGATGATTCCTCATTTCAGTTTATGATGGCTTATGACTCTCCAGCCTGGGCCCTCAACCCTCAGGACCTGCTAAGCTTTTGATTGAGAAAAGGGCTGTAATCACTTCGTTGAGGATTTTATTTAGGAGTCTCTCAGGAAGTAAAGAAGGAACAAGACTGACCTGGAAAAAGGCAGCTGGATTAGAGACATAAAAAATAAGTAAAGGGGATGTGCATCAGTGGGTACCCTGTGGTGATTTCCCGAGCATTTTGTGGTAGAAAGGTAAAATATAAAAGTACTAATGCCCTCAACAGGCTAAACAGCAACAGGTGTGCCTGAGCTGAAACCACAGAAGCAAAGAGGACATTGGAAGAAATTTCAAATATGATTTCCATCTGTGTCTTTGCAGATCACTGTAAAAAAAACACTTCAAGTGTTTGCTGTATTTATGATCTGTATTCATTACACATTAAAACAGGGCGAAGCCCAGCTCTGAGGCTGTACTCTCAAAATACATTGAGTGCTCTCCAAACCTGAAATGTGAATATGTGATGGAGAGGCCACAAAAAGAAGGTTGGAAATACAGATTGGTTTGTAATTGATTGTTTCTTGAAGAGCTGAATTTACATTTTGGAAGGCTGATAAAAGTTCATCTGTCATTTGAATGTGAGGCAGTAAAGGTGAAGTGAAAGTTGCAGAACTGATCTTTGAAAATACGTGTGAAATTTAGCAAAAAGGAGACAGTTGTTAGTAGCATTGTCTTGTGACACTGTAATTATGACTGAGAAATCTGAAAATTAATAAAAAATAGAACAAATGAATAGGCAGAATTCATAATCAACTCAATCAAGCACAAGATAAAGAAACACATTCACCATGACAAGAAACCTGCATTAAGGATGAATTTGTGTAGTATTTATGAGAACTGGGAATTAATGGAGGAGAGAGATTTAATCAGAAAGAGCTGATGGAGTCTTTAAAAAAAAATCATTCTTTCAGAAGGCTGAGTTTTATGAGAAACTTGTCCCCTCTTATCTTTGATTGCTGCAGTTAATTAGATATTGCACAGTGGGGATGTGGTGGACACTGGCTTGGTAGAAAGCATTGAGAAAAAATTAAAATACATCAGAATAAGCAAGATTTTTCTTAAAACTAAGTGGGTTGTGGGTTTTTTGTTTGGGGCTTTTTTTTTTTTTTTTACTTTTTTTAATGAAGTGACAGCAGCTTTTTAGGATTTTACAGTAACAGAGTTATCTTCTGGTCCATCCATATTTAGCTCACATTTACTCACTCCAATGAATCTTGGGGTTAATAGTTACTTGGCTTCTTGTTCTCAGCTTCTGAATATCTTTAATAATTATTACAGTGTTTTTTAGCTATGAAGAGGTTTTGCTTGCCTTTTTCTTTAATTTGCATGCAACCTTTTTTTTGTCTCTGAAGTCAACATCACAACAGTTCAAGGGAAAGCAGGAAGAATGGTGGACCTTCAGCATAGTGAATGTGAACAGAGATTTCCGACATGTGTTCACTTTACAAAGTGAATTTGATGTTAATTGATTTGGGTTAGGGGAGTAGAAAAATACAACAGGAAAAACAGTATTTATGAACCAAAATAAAAATGTGTGAAAAGTAATGAGAGTGGTCAGTGTTCAGGGACTAGAAAAGCTATGACACAGTGCTGCTGACCCCTCTGAAATGGTTGAGTGTAGAGCTGCAATGAGATTCCACTGGAAATAATGTATGAAAACTCATCTGGAAAGTCTTTCAAGTAAAGGCAAAGAAAACAGCAAAGGAAGAAAAACCCCCAACCCGATAGACTGAGGTTACTAATCCTTTTACTGGGGTCCCTACTGATGTCCTGCCCATGGCAGGGCTTGGGACTGGTCTTTGAGGTCCTTTCCAACCTAAACCATTCTGTGATTCTGTGTTGCTAAACAGGCAGTGTATTTGGAAAGCTGTATCCTGACAAAGAAGATGAATAAAATTGCCAGAGAGGGATAAAAGTGTTTGTTGTGGCTCTGCTTTCTTTGGAATGCAATACACTGGCCAAAATCCAGTGATTTGTATTTGCCACTCTGAATGTGTCCTCTCAATGGATCAGATGCCGTACTACTGAATCTGTTGCTCTCAGGATGAGTTATCTGGAATTGGTATTCTAACTCATATTTCTCTTACATGCCAGATAGCTTACATTCTAAATTGAGTTGTTGATAAATGAACACTGTGAAACAATTAAAAGAAAATTACTTTATTTGTGCTAAAAATCCAATATTACATGCTAATTGTGCCAGTGTGCAGCTAATTAACCTCTATTCTGCTGCTCCGTAAGAGATGATGCGTGTATCTGTGGATGACAGAGCGACTGAAACCTGTGGCTCTCCGTCAGAAAGGAGAGTTTTTAAATTATGCACAATGCACAGCTGCTCTTCTTTTTACTGCCAGGTGACAAAGGCTGGGAAGAGAAAGAGGGAAACTGGAAATGAAAGTGAACAAGATACTTTTATGGGTATGAAGTATCTGACTGGATATGATATGCTGATATGGATATGAAGATCTGACTTCCAGAAGAAATGGTTCATTATTGTTCTCTTACTGACTGTACTGCAGAGTCTGAAATCACAGAGACAAATCTCTGAAGCTAAAAGTGTCTTCAACGTCCACTAGGGCTGTAAAAGTGCAGAAAAAATAATTGTGTCTTGGATATTTCTTTTTCTTTCACACTCCATAAATACTGCAAGTAAGAGGAGTATGAAAATAGGGCATCTGAACTCATACTGTAGCCAAATCATAGTTTAATTCTGAGCTTGTTTTCAGAATATTTTTATTAACATCATGAATTTGGTTTATATGGCAAGTTTTTTTTTTTTTGGTGGATGACAGGCTTAGGAAAAGACAAAAATGATTGAGCAGCAGCTGAGAGAGAGAATATGTGAGAGGAGCAAGCACCAAAGTCGAAGAAGAGCCAAGTCTCTGTTCCAGTGGCCCAGTGATTCCTCTGTGAGGCACAGTCTGTGAGGAAGAGCATGGGAAGGCTCTTCCCAGCTGCTCCAGAGGTCCGTGATGAACCTGACATCCACCTGCAGCCCCTGTTTGTCCAGTGCAGGAAACTGCAATATACTTTCCACAGAAATGCTTTCTTCTGGTCATAGTTCGTGCTGCTTCTGAGGATTTTTTATGGAGCAGAGATGTGAGAGACAGAGGTGGTTTATGCACGTGACCTTGTCAAGTGACATAGGAAGGAGCTGCAAAAGGTCATGGACTGTCTCATGAGTGAGAAAGTATTTGCTCAAGTTCACTACCCTTATAAGAAACAGTGATCTGCATTAAAATTAAAATCAAATTAAAATTAAAATTAAATTAAAACAAGGTAAATAAAATGTGGGAAGTGCTATGAGACAAAAAGCTCAGCATTCCTGAGTGGTGGGAGAGAAATGCAGAGACATCTCAAAGCACACGAAGAGCTTACATCAAAGGCCCTTTAAGGTAGAATTCCTCACAGACACTGGAATCTGCTGACATTTTGCTGTTCTGCATCCCTGTTGAATTCAGCACTGACAGGATAGAATAAAGTGACATCTGGTTTCTGATGGAGTCAGCCACTGTGTAACTTCCAGGATGAGAAAATTACTGCAGCCTTAGGGCCTTCAGCTACAACTCCAGAGCCTGAATTCTCTCCCTTCAGAGTTTCCCTTTTCTCTGCCTGTGGGACATATTCTACCTGGAGAGACATAAATTTCTGTTCCCTTTGCATTCTCTGGTCCAGACTGTTGGCATGTGAAAAGAGTCAATTATGACAAGATTTCTTCAAACCTTTGAGCAGTGTCTCAAGAATGGTTATAGGAACAAGCATAGGGGAAGGGGAGGGTAGGACTTGGTTATTTCTGAGCAAGGGGAAAGTTTAGGGGCATTTATACATAGATCACATCATGATCACTTTTCCTAGTCTCATTTCATTGCAATGGTGAGGCCCAGTTAGTCTGGAGTTTTCATGGGTCTGACATAAAAGAGAATCTCATCTCAGAAGAGAAACCTACACTGCTTGGTCCTGATTTCTACCTAGAAAGGCCAAGTTATGTAATTATTCATTTTCTTAGACCAAAGTAAGTTTGAGGCTCAGTACCAGCAGAGCTTGGCATTGCATTTACACATATCTCGAGATACCACAGTAAGAGCAACTCCAGGGAGCACATCCAGAGAGCCCAAGACCAATTCCTCTATCAGATAAACTTGCTCTTGTCTGTAGCATTATAGTGGTGCTAAAACAGGCAGCACCTGCATTAAATTCTATTTTGTAAAGAACAAAACATTAGTAAAGCTGGACACACTGTTGCTGTTTGTTAGCAGCGGGAAAAGCACCTTCTTTTGGCTTGCTCACAAACGATCCCTGACTAAATTTGAAAATCTGAATTGTTTTCAGATTTTAATAAGGAGACAACCATTGCTTAGCAACCAAAATGTTTCCTTTAGACAATAAGAATTAAACAAACATATAACTCACATCAAGATCAATTCAGCAAAGAAATGTAGAAGTTGCTACTGGAGTGGCAAAATGGAGATAGATGTTGGTGGGGGGGGATGTGTGGTGAGTTAAAGGAGTGTATGTACATTAGTGGAGGCTGAAGACCAGAGTAAAGAAGCAAACCCAGCCAGAGTAAAGAAGAGGTGTGTAAGGACACTGGTAGATGTGCAGGGGTTTTGGTGGGGCTTTGTCAGAGAACCAGAGTGTGAATTCCACTGGAGACAGAAAGAGCTGCAGCAAAAAGCAATCACTGGAGCACAGGCTGGGGACAGCCCTGAGACAGCCAAGCACGGGCTGAGGGCAGCAGGCAGCAGAGGGATGTGTGTGGGTGAGGATGGATCTGCCAGAAAGCAGATCAGCCACAGCAGCCAGTCCAGCATTGCTGATGGGAGATGACACAGGCAGGAAGTGATACTGGTGAGTCTGAAATGAAAAATCAAGGAAGACAGAAAAAACATGGCAATAAAAAGAGAGGGAACTGCAGTCAAACAAAGTGCAGGTTTTTTGAAGTGAGCCCTTGGAAAATAAGCTGAATCAAGGCCATCATGAAGATAATGAAAATTGGCATAAATAATGCCTGGATGTTAACGTGCAGCTAATTTCCAGTTAGGCATAATCACACTTGGTGAATAGAGGTGGATGACATACGAGTGTTTTGGCCTGGACAAATCCCTCTCAGGTGGATCTGTTGCTGGTGAGGATTTCTTTCATGTGTTTTGTTTTGCTATATACAAGATGCTAAGCAAGCTGACATTTCCTGCATAAACAGGAGAAAAAACAGGGGATCCAAGGGGATCACTTGTTCTTTGTATCAGGGAGTGTATTAGCCACAGATAACTGGCAAGTGAATTAAATAGGCAGTACCAGTGTCTTTTTCTTCATCCTGACCAAACTTTGGCCTTTGAATTCAGCTGGTGAGCTCTGACTGATTCCCTTTGTGCTCTCTGTGGTCAGAACAGAAGGAAACAGAACAGAACAGTTTCTCCAAAGGCTCATTGCAACTGGCAGTGTCACCACCCCTTCTCAATTCTCATAACCCCCATGCCCAGTTAGGATGGGAACTTCTACATCTTTTACCTTCCTTGCTGCAGTTTCCCACTGAAAGGGAATTTCAGAAGCAGAGTTGTCATCTGAGTACCTGAGACCCATGGATTTCTTTCTATGCCAGGACATTGGTCAAGAGCTCCCACAGGGGATGGAGAAATGTCCCCTTTGCACTGTGGGGCCTTCAGAGACAGACATGGGATGGATTGCACTGGAGACCACAAACCCCCAGCAGCTTCCACATCTTCAGGCCTCAACTCTGGCTGTACCCTTCTATCATAAGCAAGATGTGCCTTTATTTTTGCTTTCTCCCCTGTTTTTTTCTCTCAAGATTTGACATAAGTCTCTCCTTATTCCTTCTTACCTCATCCCTTGTTCACTCCATTTGCTATTTCCTTCACTGCACCTGTCTCATTTTTCCAGGCTTTCCACTTCTGCTGCTCTTCTTGTGTTGCAGCCTGTAAAGAGGTGGCACATTTTGGGCTTTGCTCCCTCTATGAGCCTATTTTGGGCTCTGCCTCACACACAGGCTGGCACTGACAGCACTGCAGCAGCAGCAGAGCATCTTTGCATTTCAGTGCTCAATCCCAGACCTGTGGCCTGCCTTTGCCAAGGGCTGAGCTCAGGAACGGACAGCTCACTTCGGAGCTGGAGGCAGCAGTGAGGCCATTTGCCAGACATGTCTGGCTGACCTGCATATGCTTTTTGAATGTTCTTTTACCCTTCCAGATCATGGCTTTATCCTTTATGCTACATTTTATCTTGTAGGGAAAAAAATGAATGTTTCACTCTTAGATATGTTTCTCGTTTCCTGTAATGAAGAAAGCAGTCTCCCAGGAAGGCCACTGGGCAGTTCCTCAGGGTTAGTTGGCTAAGAAGAGTCTTTAATGGAGCACTGCCTCCATGTGAGTGCATCTCTGCAAGGAACATCAAGCACATTGCTTTATTTTGCCTCTGTGAATCTGCTCTGAGAGTGCTGTGAGCAGCCACAGAGCTCTGACTGTCCCTGAAAAGTGGTGTTTGGGTGCAGAGAGTCTCTGCTGGGAAGAAGAGCAGATCAGGAAGGCTCACTGGGTAGAGGGAACTGATGGATTTCAGGAGAGCACTGCTGTCTTTGCAGCCTCTATACCTGCCTGGCAAAAGCTCAGCTTTCTCAGTGGTGCCTGTGGTGCAGGACTCCTCACAGATTTGCAGAGGTCCCTTTAGCTGGATCATTTCCAACCACCTTCAGACCTTTTCACTCCCAAGGCTCATGCTGGGGCCTGTGCTGCCTTATTGGTATGACTGATGGCACAGAGTTAATGAAGAAATAGTTAATGGGATTTTGGAGAAGAAACCAAGGTTTTCAGTACTGCCAACAAATACGGCATCTTCTTCCACTGCTTTCCCTGCTGGAGGAAGAAAGCATCTCTAAGTGCTTTTTTCTTGCATTTGTGAAATTTAAAATGGGCAGTGAAAAAATTTTACTTCTTTCTCCTTTCCTTTCCTCCTTTCCTTTCCTTTCCTTTCCTTTCCTTTCCTTTCCTTTCCTTTCCTTCTTTCCTTTCCTTTCTTTCCTTTCCTTTCCTTTCTTTCCCCTTCCCCTTCCCTCTTTCCCAGTCAACACTGAATGACACATCTTTGCTGTTATTAAGAAAAATCTGGTATTTCAGTATTGTGTCTTCCCTCATTAAAGGATGACATCCAAACTAAAATGTGTGGTCAACTTCTCATGCAATTTACTAAATAAATACTACAACATTTTTAGTTACGTTAACTGAATAATTGCTTTCATTTGACAGTTTCATTTGCACAGAATGAGCCACTCCTAAGGAAAGGGAGGTTTGAAAGTCAGGCTGTGAAAGCAGATGAGTACTTCAAATCATATTAATTTAAGAAAGATGTCGATTTTTTTTTTTTTTTTTGGTAAGAGGACTGCATCAACAGCCTGTGTGCTTCATTTGGCTTAACTGTGCTTCAGACAACAGCATCTGACCCCTGGCTCCCTCATAACCCAGGAAAAGAGTGGCACGTGTGAGTGACTTCCTCAGAACAGATGACATTAATATCTGTACCTGTCTGCTTGGTTGAAAGGAAAATATTTGCTTGCAAGAATACGTTGATTGATTTTTTTTTTTAATTGGGAAAACAGACCTCAGTAATTGCTGCAGAACAAGGCACCTGTGGAACAAGAGCCCACAGCTGCTGGCAGTGAGGGTGATCTAGGCCCCAGCAATGAGCAGGGCATATAGAGAAAACACCTTTCTTTTCCTTTTCCTTTTCCTTTTCCTTTTCCTTTTCCTTTTCCTTTT
>QUSF01000036.1:5789195-5826953 GCA_003676055.1 Chloebia gouldiae | reverse complement strand
TTTTCCTTTTCCTTTTCCTTTTCCTTTTCCTTTTCCTTTTCCTTTTCTTTTTCCTTTTTTTCCTTTTCCTTGCTGCCATGCCTTTGCTCATTCCCGAGTGTTCTCTTTAGCCCGTCATAAAACCAAGACACCACCTGGTCATCACCTTCTGGAAAATGGTGACAGGAACATAGACTGTGTGTCCCTTGTTTGACAAATGCTTTAAGTCCTTTCACAATGCAGAGAATCCGAGAGTGCCACAAGTGTTTTAAGGCTCTCTGTTTTGCTCATTTTAACTGAGTTTTGAGTGTTGTTTTGAGTGTTATTTTGAGTTCATTTGTCCTCCAGGTGTACAGGAGAAAAGTGGCAAAAGAGGAGTGACAGAAAAGAGAGTAGAGCCACAGAAAGGCCAGGGTGCACTCAGGCAGCCTGTGCTACCTCAGTAGAATGAGGAACAGGAAAAAGATAAATGGATTCATTACATTCAATGGCATAAAAATATTCAATTGCATTTCAAATGAGCCTATGCATGTGGTGACTTCTTATAAAACTACTGGGTATTGACACGTTGGTTGGACAAGGGAGATAAGCCAAAAATACATGTTACTGCAAATTAACCTGTGCAGCATAATAAACGTCTGTGCCTTATCAGTGTACACCAATTGTGCTACACAGCTCAGAAAGTGAGCTGGTGGGGCTGATTCTGAGTGCAGAAAAGCTTCTGGAGTCAACAAAGTTTTAGTCCAGAAAAACTGCAGGGTGCTGAGAAGGAGCCACAATTGTTGTGATTAGTATTTGCTGGAGATGATAAATAGTCAGAGGAGCAATGTGTTGTAAATGAAAATTAAATGTGGGGTTATTTCAACTGTCCTTTGCCCCTTCTAGCCAAAAAGATCAGAATTTCTGAGCTGTTGGTGGAGACTCCCATTGCACTTTCTGTGGGTGATCCCTTGAGGGCTACAGCACAGTTTCTGTAGTTGTTAAACATTTGCTGCACATCGTGTCCACCACGAACAATTGGCTTTGCAACACCAATAAATCCATCTGCATACCTTACAGGAAGCCTATTCTGTATAAGAGGCTTTTCTCCTGTATGATAATTAAAATCTGCATCTAATTTCAATAATTATAGAAACCGATATTAATAATTAAATAACCCAATGCTTAATTATCTGCTAAGCAATGAACTGCAACTAGTCCATTACCCTCAACACCAAGAAATGTAACTGAACAGATGGCTTAGGAGTAGTTTTTCCTTGTGCAGCTGACAGCACAACAGATTTTCTTCAATGAAAGGAAATAAAACTTAATTTTTGGAAATGCAATGCCTCAGAGACACATAGTGTTTACATATTTTATAGAAGTCTCTGCTCCCTATGCAGCTTGGGAAAATTAACTAATACATTCTTGTAGTTCTTAGTTTTCCTTTTGGTGCTCATTTTGTTTTGTTTTCTTTCCTAATAAGAGGCTTTATGTCAAAAGAAATAGCATGAGAAACATATTTCTTTTTAAAAATAGGGAACAAATCCTCTATTTGACCATCTCCTCTTGTTTTTCTTTTTGTCTGAATGTTATTAATAAATGACACTAATTTGAGTCAGACTGCTGTAAAGACAGAGTTACATCATTCTGACCAGTAAAAGTTGAAAATCAGCAAAAGGAACAATTATTTAGAAATCAAATAAATAAAGAATTAAAATATTAAATACATTGCTGTTATCAGCAATGAATATAGTTGAAAATAGTTGAATTGAGCTTCATATTTTTTCCCATAATCAATGCAAAATGGATAATTAACATTCTTCCTTCAGTCCGCTAGTGACATTTTTATGAACCTTGACTTTTTTAAGCCCACAAGGTGTGATTCTTTCATTTGTTCTGTGCAGGGCTGGGAGTTAGACTTTTCTTGTGAATCCCTTCCAGCTGAAGAGTATTCTATGATTTTATGATTCCATGCTTTACCAAGTTGAATGTATGGTGTAAAAAATGCAAAAATGTGAAGGCAAATCTGCATTTTAACTTCAGCAAACAGATGTGAAGAGCCTCCAGCACACTATGGACTGACCAAGGTTTTGAATGTGCTGCTGAGTCTGACATGGGGACACCCAAATGCCTTCCTTTTACACAGCATCTGTCACCACAGGCCCCTAGCTGGGTAGTGATTAGCATTGACTCTGATTGCAGAAGACTGATCAATTGTTTTATTATATCATCTTATACTATCTTATACTATATTTATTCAGAAACTTACTAACCTTTACAGCCAGTCTGATACAGCTTTGACATAATTGATCAATGCATGCAAACACCATCCAGTGTCCAATTAAGAAGTCACCCTTTGGTAAACAAATCTCCATGACACATTCCACATGTGCACAACAGCAGGTATAAGTGGAGATAAGAATCTCCACTTATTTTCTCATTCCTTCCTCTGCTCTTCTCACAGCCTTCCCTGGGAAAATGCCTGGGAAAGTTTGTTCCTGCTCTGTGGCCAGAGAGCTGCTGCCACAAGCATGCTGACAGGCCCTGCTGACAACAGTCCCATAAAGGTCTTTGGTAGCCTCAGGCTCACCAGCCTGGTTAGGATTAGATTTGGGACCTTCTCTTCCCCCTTCTCTCATAATAAATTGTTGAGATCCTACTACAAGCAAGTTCTACCTCCTGAGAAGTCCTGGGATGGAAAGCCAGGAATTTCAAGGAGGGTGGAAAACACTAGAAACACATAACATCTTATAAAATTACTAATCATGTTTTCAAACAGAGGCAAAAATTTACAAATTTTCAGCCATAAAGTTTGAAAATTTATGCTGACATGAGCTGCTGCCTGGAACATGAGGCATCAGGTGGCTGGTGGAGTTATTCCATGAGCACTCCTAAACATAAAAACATTGATGGAAAAGATTGAGGGAATTCAGAATTTATTGTTCAGAAGTCAGATAAGGTTTAATTTGCTGCCTTCAGGACAGACAATCCAAATTTAACACCATGTGATCCAAGTGCCATGTCATGTGGGACTTGGCCACTGACTTCTTAAATTCACAATTCCTTAACTGCACGTGATGGGCTTGCCATGTGCTCATGTATTCCTTTGGGGATGGCTCTCCTCCAGGATGGCATCTTGCAGAGAATGCAAGTGGATTTTGTGCTCCTTTGTGGGATGCAGGTGGAAGCCTGAGCCAACTGTGTCATGGGGTGGAGAAATTTGGGAGCAGCCCTAGCCCTCCTACTCATCCTGGATGGGCATGCAGCTGCTGGGACACTGATGTGTCTTGATGGCCCTGTGGACAAGATTTGGGGCACTTTGAAACCATTTTAAGGCTGAATGAGGCTGGTTTAGGGAGAGCAAAAGGGCAATTTTGGGGGGATTTATGCAGTCTCCCTGTGTGCACCCCCATCCCAAATCTCCCCCCTCTATTGGTGCTCCCTGTCTTGCCCCTACTGGTGCCTCCTGTGCCACCCAAAACCCCCTGGGAGGGGGAGGTACACTGGCCAAACACCAGGAACCCATGAGAGTCACCCACTCACCCTCCCCTGCCAGAGCTGGGCAAAGGAGGAAAAAGGGGGAAAAAAATTAACAAAGGCTTCATGGTTGTGATAAGGGCTGGGAGAAACACTTCAAGGGCAAAACAGGCTCAGCTGAAGTTGCAAAGTGAATTTATTACTAACAGAACCAGAGAAGGAAAATGGGAAGTAAAATAGGCCTTTAAACACCTTTTTTCCCCAGCCCCTCTCAACTTCCCACTGACAGGGGAAGTGGGAAGAGCAGGAGACAGGGGCTGGGGGTTTTGGTCAGTTCATCACTGAGATTTTCTTCCACTGCTCTGGGAGAGGAGTCCTTCCCCTGTGAGACCATGGGGTTCTTCCCATGGGAGAAATTTCTCTGTGAACTTCTCCAGTGTGGGTCCACTCTCATGAGCAGCAGCCATACCGCACCTGCTGCAACATGAACTGCCCCCACGGGCAGACAGCCCTCCCAAAACTGCTGTGGCATGGATCTCTCTCCTTCCACGGGGTGCAGTCCTCCAAGGACAGGCTGCTCCAGCCTGGAACAAGGGCCCTCTCTCTCCATGGGGTCGCCCTCTGGATCACAGCCTCCTCCAGGCATCCACCTGCTCCAGCATGGGCACTCCCCCACACGCTCTGGGTGGATCTCTGCATTCCCCGTGGATCCCCACGGGCTCTGGGTGGATCTCTGCATCCCCTGTGGATCCCCATGGGCTGCAAGGGAACAGCTTCTTCACCATGGTCTCACCACGGCCTGCAGAGGAATCTTGGCACCTCCTCCCCTTCCTTCTCCCCTCACCTTGGTGTCTCCATGTTGTTTTCCCTCACATGTTCTCACCTTCTCCTCTTCTCTGGCTGCAAGTAAAACCCGTGACTTTGACTTTCTTCTTAAATATGTCATCACAGACTTGTGGCTAGCCTTTCTCATTGGCCCAGTTTTGGCCAGCAGCATGTCCATTTTCAGAGCCATCAGCCATTGGCTCTGTTGGCAATGGTGGAAGCTTCCAGCAGCTTCCCACAGGAACCATCATTGTGGATCCCTGCTACCAAAACCCAGGTCTTGCAAAACCAATCCACCAATAATTGCAATCCTGGGTTTATGGAAAGGACCCCTACCCCATCACTCTGGATCTGCTCTTGGGATGGCAGTGAACATGGGAAAGGGGCACCCCTGACAGGACAGAAATGTGAGAGGCAAGGGTTAAGGTTAGGGTTTTACACTGAAGGCATGCTCACCTCTCACACTTACTGAGAAAGGGGCTCTGCACAACAATGGCCTGCCCAGTTGAACATCTTCAATTATCCCTTTCTCATCTCATCTTCATCTCATGTCTGCATGTCCTATTCAGTTTCCATTTAAGTTGTAAATACAGAGAAGAAAATGCTGTTTGTGAAAAACGCCAACCACTTGTTCTAAAATTTTAAAAGTTTAATACTAAAAAAATAGTTATAAAAATAGTAATAAAAAGTAGAGCAATAAGAATTTGGACAATCAGGGTTAGGACAATAAAGGACAATAAAAAGCAAAGAATTACAGATGTCAGGGTGTCTGGCACTGTCTTAGAAACACATTCGCTAACAAAGGATTAGCCCTTAAAAGCAATAACCTGTTTCATATTCATATATCTCATGCATGATGCAAACATTCTTTTCAAACAAAGGATGTCTTCTGCTTAATTTTTAACCACCCCCCCCCCCCCCCCCCACATATAAATCGATTTCTTTGGCTCCTAGAGGACTGGAAGAAGTCTGAATAGTCCCGATAAGGAGGCAACCATTCTTCTTTTGAGCTACTGGTGTCTTGTTTCTGATATGTGTATGAGAAGAATTTCTTGGTCATCTTTTCCATTCCTTAAGCCAGTTACAAAAAGTATCTTACATCACATAGTTTCTATTTTAATATTATACTATAGCCTAAAAACTATATTTACCACACTATTTAAAAAGGATTAATACAGAACTACAAAGAAATTAACACAACTTTCCAACATAACACATGTAGTATTCCTTTTAATATTTCTGAAGAGCCAATCATATAATATGCATTTTTCACACTGCTCCTATTTACTAGTTCTTTTGTTTTTTCCACAATTTTGTTATTTTCAGTTGGAAATCCACTCTGAACTTTTACTGTGCAATGCTTGAACATTGAAAAGATGTAAATATTTGATAGAAGATAAATTATTCTCTCTCTTGTCATTGGTGTAAATATACTTACACTGTCTCTGTATTTCTACCCAAGAGGTTAGTATACATTATTTAATTGGACTGTCTGGCCTCAAATACTTATTAATAGATAAAACACAGAATTCTTTGCCTTAAAATATCTGGTAGCCTCTAGTGCTGTAACTATACTTTTACTAAAGTATCCAAGGAAGCAAAAGTCGTGTGCGTGATTAAAAAACTTGAAAACATGTCTTTCCCAAAGCACTTCTGTAAATGTGTTCCAAGGCAAAGAAAAGATATTCACTATGCAAGAACACATGTTGCCTAAACATTTTACTGGCTTCTGACCGGAGTGATTCAGTATTTTTTGAAAATTGTGATCACAGTATGTCATTCACCGTTTTTTTCCTCCTCAAGCAGAAAGCAGAAGTTACAAAGCCAGGCTCTTTCTCAGAGGAAATGGCTTTTTTTTTTTTTTTTTTGTGTGTTTGTGTTTTATTTTGTTTTATGTTTTGTTTTGGACTCAAAGGCAGAGTGTATTTTTTTTAATGTGTATGAAACAGCCAGTTCGAGGAATAAAGAAAAATCGATCCATCTAGAATATTTACTTATCTTGCAAAACACTTGACACAAGAAAAAACACCAGCAACTGCTGATCAACCTCTCTGTGATTTCTGTATTCAAAAAACAATTACACTGCACTATCACAATTGTATGAACATCACCAGGATAACCTAGGCTGCCTTTCATAACTTGTCATAGTTAAAGCTACCTTTGTGAGGTGTGGCTTTGCTAAAAATTGTTAACATTTTACCAGGAATGAAGGGAAGAAAATAGGGAATCAGGTTTTCAAGAGTAAATCCACATAAAACATGTCACACTATGCCACAGAATGTTTGGCAGAGGCATGGTGTGAGTAAAACCCAGCAGTTTTTACAGTGGAAAACTTTACTGTCAGTGCATTGAACTGAAACTGTTTTGTCCACTCAGTTTTTCTTCACGTCAGTGCTTATTTCACACTCACAACATGATTCCAAAGGAATATGTAATGGATGCTGCAAAGTTTTAGGGCTACATCATCACTGGAGTACATCAGCTTGCTCTTGAAGGCAAGAATCCTAAGTAATATCAATTTTGTGAGTAACTCTAGCAAAAACATCAGACAAATGCTTCTGTATGTGCAAAAAGAATATAAAAGAAATTAAAAAACCCAAAAAGACCCAGGAAAGATAAATGCAGAAATGCTGCCAAATAGAATGCTTCTGCAGAAATAGGCTTTTGCTAAAACTACTTTAATGACATTTCAAGCTTTCTACAGTTGGTGGCTTTCATTATGCAAAGCCATTGATAACTACTTTATCAGCTAATTCCTTAGCCTGTAAAATGCACTTTCAGTGAAAAACTGTGCATGACCCATTTGTCAGCCTGAAAAAATCCATCACTAACTTGTAAAAGCTGTCCACTCCCTGGTGATTGATGGACTCAAGGATGTTGTTTACAGAAAAGCCAAGTAGATGTTCATGTTAGGGCAGAAGGGCCAAGTGATAAAGATATAAAGTTAAGCATCTGAACAGGGATGTATTCCAGCTCCCCTTTGCTATCACTTCTTTGTTATTCAGTGACTATTTTATGGCCCATGTCAGTATGTAAATAATCCTGGTTTCATATTTTGCAATGCATAAATTGGAAAGGAATTAACTCAGAAAGCTTTAAAAAAGGAGATACCATTTGCAAATGGGACACTGGTATAGTGATGCATTGGTCCTGTCTTTCCTTGTAATGCCCAAATTGTTTGGTTATTAAATAGTGAAAAATACTGAATTGCAATGTCTGCACCAAATTTATTTGGTCAGAATTATACATTTCATGAGTGACACAGGTTACCTCTTAGAATCTTCGTGTGTTTTTGCTGGTCTAAAAGGGAAATTCTTATCTGAATTTTCTCCTTCTTCATATGTCCCACTCAACTTACTTTGTACACTTTATGGATAAAAGACATATAAACTGTAATTCTGCAGCAATGTTATCCTACAGAGAAGGAGAAATCACAATATTACTGTTTAATAAACCCTGTAGTGCTACCACTTCTGGAAAATATTTTTTGTGTTTTCTATACAATGATTGTAAGATCACAGTTACACTGTGTTGACTCCAGGAAAAAAAATTAAGCAATATATGCAATGAACAAGTGGCAGTAAGAATTTTGGAAATTTTATGAGTGAAGTCTTTATCTTGATTGAATATTCATCTGAGCAAAACACTTAAAAATGTTTCTTACCCAGAATTATCAGAGAAAACAGAGAATAAGAAAGCCAAAACAGGGCACAAGTATCCTTAATTATACTGAGGAGTGTCAGAATTGTGTTCATCCAGGTACAGGTCACAGTGGCTGAAGGTGCTCCCATGCTATGTGTATGAGCTTTGACTTAAAGATCTGCATTCCTGAATCAGAGGCGTTTCAGACTACACAGAGGCAGAGAAAGAAACACTGAGAGCTCACACGACTGCTCATGTGACAGTGAAGTGTCCCACCCTCAGTAAGTTTTCCTCAGTGGGTGTGCCCTACCAGTCATCATGCTTAGCATTAGGTGAGTGTGGGAAGATGAACTTTAACATCAATAAAATAAAATAAAATAAAATAATAAAATAAAATAAATAAAATACATAGGACCTCTATTTTAAATCACATAACATACAGTTTCAGTTTTTCTTCCAAGTTCTCTTTGTGACACAAGGCATATCAGGCTGACAGGAAGAAACAGCTTTTACAGCTGGCTACCCTTTCATGATAAAGGAGAGCAAGCGTTGCCTAGTTGCCTTCTCAGGAGGTAAAAAGTGTCATTTTAAATACCTCTAAAAGTTCAGGAAATGCTGTGTGTCAGGACTGAAACTTCCTGACTGTGTAGAAGCAACCTTGATCTGCCAGACCACATGGAAGGAATGCCTGCAGGACAGTGAACAGAGTGAGCTGCAGAAAACTCAAATTAAACTAAACCAAAAAGAGATTTATGTGACATACATGAAACTAATTGATCTAGTCCTCTCAGCCTCTGCATAACCACATCTTTATGGTTTTGCCCTCATTTTTACCATGTCATTGACTTCATGGCTCTTATTTTCTTAAGAAGTGATTTGCAAAGTAAATTGCTTGTGAAGTTTTGAGGCTTGGACTTTTTGCTCTCTGGGAAGCAATGAGGAAGGAAAAGTATATTTTATTATTATTATATTATATTAGATATTGAAAATATTATCTCTTTGGTTTTCAGTAATGTCTTCATCCAACAAAGACAAAACATTTTCTTAAAAACCTGACCTTCCTGACTTGAAATGTGGGGAATAATTTTATGCTGGTGCCATTCCACTGGACTTCCCAAATCCTAAATTATCTGTAATGATTTATATTAAAAAAGAAGAAGACTGCCTTTGAACACGGTGCTGGAGGAGACTGAGGAGATCCAAGGGATTTTTACTCATCCAGAGGCACAGACCAAGTGACGCACAAACACAAAAGTGAAGCGCATTGATTCCCTGTTAGAACACAGCAGGTTAACAATGCTGTTTCAGGAATTTTCACTGTCTTCAGTTGAGGACTCCCAGGCTGAGCTCCTCTGGATTATCTGGATGATTCTGCTCCACATCCAAGGCAGAGTTACCAGGTATCTGAAGCCATTATTTGATATTGTTTTGATGCAGTGGGGTGTCTATCCAGGTTTTACACATCAAACAATTTTTATTGTATTTCTTAATATTCAGAGACAGCATACAGAAGCCTTTGGAAACAAAACTGATTGTGTCTTGTTCAAAGGAGTTTATTCACCCTTTAGTTCAAATACTCCTGGGTACTTATCCTAGCAGAGAACAAAAAGCCTTGACTAACAGAAAAGCAAAAAGCTGGCAGAATTGCCCCATTTTTTGTTCTGCCAGTGGTCACAGCAGGGTTGTATCCCACACAGTGGGTTGCAAGGCAGCAATGTTAGGAAAATATACATCCCCCATTCCAGAGGAACAAGAGAATGTCCAGTATCAGCAGAAATAAAGGCAGGGAACATGAGCAGGGCATGAATGGCAGTGATGAGAGTGAGCATGAGCATTTGTTCTCTTTCTTGTTCCACTAAGTGTATCTAACCCAGGCAGCCACAGGCTTCAGAAAATCAGGTACATGTCAAGAACAACTTGTTTAGCAGCATCTCATACAAATATTCTTCCAAGGTGGTCACACTGTAGAAAAGCACACTGAATGCTACCTCTTGTTCAGTCATGTTGGCATCTTCTGCTTTATCATACCAGATGCAAAACTGCGCTTCTGTGCTAATAAAATCAATTTCTCTCTCTCTATATCTCTCTTTCTATCTCTCTCTCTCTCTCTCTCTCTCTTTCTCTCAATATAACTTTCCCATGGTTTTATTAAGAGTAGGAAAGGAAATCTGATACATGGCATAAGAATAGAGTGCCTAAAGAAAGCCTGGGGTTTGGTTTAGAATGACCTGAAATGAAAGGCTGGGAATCATAAGGATTAAAATGTAAGGGGGATAGGGGGTGGAAGACAGAAATAATGAGGAAAAAGAAAGGAAGTAGAAATTTGCCAGTAAGAAGCTTGCCAGGATTCATTGCTTCTTGGTGGTATTTCAAGCACTCCGTGGTTACCCAAGAGGCTGAGGAAAATTGACTGTGCAAATACATATCTTCCCAGTGCTTCCCCCATAGCTTCCTGAAGCTGAGGGAATTCAGCCATGTGAGAGTAAAGAAGAATCACTTGCCTTGAGCAAGATCTATAACCAGTACAGATAAGGCACTTTAAACAGATCCTGTTTTTTCCTCGCTGCTGTCATGGCCCAGTCCTCAATGCTGAGCACAAACTCAGTTTGGCTGTTCCATTTCTCTCACCACGGTCTCAGCGTGGGGTGTTGGTGTCTGGTGCTCAAATATTGCACAGGACAGCTGAGAGGCTCCAGAGCATCTTGATTTTGCACCAGGCTTGTCATTACCTGCAAAGATAGCAGTCTCTCAGCAGACCTTTTCTTCAGTTTCTGTTCCATTCATATTAACATGACTGAGCAGGGATGCCCATGTGTGCTCAAGTGTTTTTGACAAAGATGTATCTTTGGAGGTGAAAACAATAATAAACTGGCAGGAACTCCTTAGGCCAGGAAATAAAATCCTATAATCCCAGTCATAAATTACATCAAGTTCTGTCCAACAACAAATTTTCTGTTCTCACCTCTATTAGGAGAGCTATTATATAACCTCCTTTCTCTGACAATTAGAAATCATCTTCTAAATTGCATCCTAAGCTTTTTAATAGCCAGTTGATACCAATTTGTTCTTATGCCAACACTGTACTCCAGTTTGAATCACTCTCCTGTTCTCCCTCCCTCCCCTCCTTCTTGGAACAAGTGACTAATTAAAATGTTGAGAGAAAATGCTGAGAATATGCCAAGTCTCTTCATGCTGAACTTAAGATTTCCCTGTTTTCATTTTCTCATCAGACTCAGTGTGTCCTGGAACCAAGCATTTAGTTGTGTACTGATGTCTTGCCCTTTATCATCAGTAATGCTGCCTTGGGTCTACTTCTGTCTATTTAGAGTTGTGATGAGGTTTGCAGGGCAATTGGAAGGTGTGTCAACTCTGGCAACTTCAAAAACGCACAAGGACTAAGGGCCAGAGAAGGAACAGCATTTCTCTTTTGAGGTGTTCTTCTTTTCCTAATTCTGTGAAACTTCTCAGTTTGTGCTCATCCTGAGTCTGCAACCTTCAGGATTTTCAAAATCTTCCTTCCTTGGCCTTTCCCTAATTGAAAGCTTGCTGGCTCTTGGAAGGGTTGTGGGGGTGGGATAGACATAATTATCTCACCTCATTAGCTGTGGTATTTCTTGCTAGGGACAGGCAAGCTGTCATTTAGAGGACAGCTGACAGCTCTCCATCTGCACTGATTCTGAGTCAGATGAAATCTGTGCCGATACAGAAGTCAAAGAGAAAGAAAACAGCACATGACCTGAAAATTTAGAGAAAATGGTGACTGAGCATGCAAATCTGCATCGTTTTGTTTGTGTTAGGCCCAAATAAGTTATTGTTCCTGACATGGGTATCCTTTCACAAAGTTCAAAAAGTGAATGCATTGTGCAAGTTTCCATGGGTGCTGGATGGGAGTGTCTGCCTCTTTTCTCTGGCAAATTTCAGAAGTCAAAGAGCTCAAGTCACAACTAGGGGATGCCATTGGAGAGCTTTATCTTCCCTGCAACACATTTTTGGGGAATAAGGCTCAACACTTCCTGTGCTAATGCTCAGAGCAGAAGTCACAGTCTACTTCTCCCTCTTAGTCCATTAGCCCCTGGAACCTGTAGTACTTCTTACACCATGTCAAGTGCCGGTGTGGTCAGGTGGGCAGTGGGATTTTTTTTTTCCTTATTTGAGTATATTTCCAGATTGATCTGTGACATGAACTAGCTGAACATACCTACAATAGCACTGGGCATCAGTTCAAGGAAAGATTCATGGAGCTGGAAAAGGGCTGGAAGATGGGAAGCACCTCAGTTTTAAGCTAAGTAATGGGTTCTGTGAAACCATGTGCCTGGGTTCTGAATTCAGTTTAGATGTGGCCCTGCCTTGCTTTGTGTTTAATTTCTTATTTACAGAAAAGGTGACAAGCACTTTCCATCTCCAAAGGAATGTGGAGAGAATCAGGGAGCATTTCCTGCTTGGATGGGATGAGGATGGAGGTTGAGTGTCCATGTGAAGAAGAGGAGAATGCAGAGTTCTTATCTCTGTGTGGAGTAAGAGCTGCTTTAGCCTGGTATAAGGAATCCAGAGAGGCAGACTGGGAAGGAAGAAGGGGAAAGATTCCAGAACAATGCATAAAGCATTTGCCTGTTTAAGGGATGTCTGCAGCAGGACACAGACACACCTGGAGCAGGTGCTGCTGCACTGTGCTTACACAACTGCTTCCTTTCTTCAGAAGGAGTTGTTTAACCCATAAGGAATGCAGAGTTATGGTGACTCCTGTTCCCAGAACACTGAGTTAAATCTACAGGTTAAAAAACAAACCACCAATTTTTTTTCTGGCATGAGTTATTTCAAAACAGTGGCTTTGACTTTTGTATGATTGTCAGTGACTCACATGTAAAAGTTTCCTGTGTACTCTGCACTGAAAGTAATAGTTCTTATGAATCATTGAAATCTGAAAAAAAAAAATAGGAAGATGTGATGGGCCATAAAGGCAAAAAATGCTTTGAAATGTTAAAAAAAGGAGAATAACATACAAAACCCTCCTAAAGTGAAAACAGATTGTCACGTGATTAACTCAATGTGGGATTCAGTATGTATATAATGAAAGGGCAGCATATTTAGGTCCATTACAGTATAGTCAGAAATAGAGTGGTGTTGGCACCCATCAAGGGCTGTGACTTAAATCAGTAATGATTTAAGTTAATTTAGCAGCAACCTCTTCACCGTGACTTGTCCTTCTTTCCACAGTCCACATATATCCAAGTTTGACATGCTTTAAAAACTTGTCACTACCCTGGAAGAAACATAAATTTCCAGACACAAACCAGTAGTACACAGGTCCTCTTTGGATCAGGCAAACACATATCATGCAAACTGAAAACACCAGGACCCATTCCACAGCAAAGCCACCTACCTTTTACACAGGCCCTTCCCTTTGTAGGAAATATTTTATCAAACAAACAAACACCACCAGAATCATTTTACTGCTGAGGAAACAGAATTCCAGAGACGTCCCTTTGCCAGCTAATGGGGGTGATCCTTTAGGGTAGAGGTCTCAGTCTGGTGCTTTAACCTTGAGACCTCAGTGCTTCATCACTGCTGACACACAAATGAGGTGCTGCTGCTGCTGTACAGCTTTCAGCCTCTCTGTTTATGTGCTGAAAGCACCCAAAGAGCCTTCAGCACCCCACACAGCAGACTGTTAGTGAAACAGGACAGTGCAAACACACCTCACATGAACTACAGGAATTGTGTGACTCTTTTTGTTGATGGATGAATAAAACAGATGAGGTGGGTTGCCCTCAGCCAAGTGCACAAAGTAATGGGGAGAGGGGCAGAAAAAAGGGTGCAAAAGGATCAAGAACATGGTGGGGGAAATTTGACAGTTTGAAATAATACATATTGAGAAAGGAACTGGAAAAAAATTGAAAATGTTGATGTTCCATTCATTCTTGAGTTGAACTGTTTTGTCTTGGGTGACATCAAGGACAGGCAGGACAGTTCCTAACACCAGGAAGACTTTCCTCACCACTTTGCACATGTCCACCACCTCCTGCAGCCTTCATTGCCTCTTCAGAGCAGGCTGAAATCTCTCAATCACCTTCTTGTCCTTTTTATATTAATGGTCTTAAGCACAGACCAAGCTGAACAGCACCCAGCCTCTGGTTTTTGAGGTGGCTTTATTCTTTTCAGCAACACAGCACACAATTTGTTAAATTCTCAGAGGCATTTTACGTTCTTAACTGAGAAGGCTGAGTGCAAAAGAGAAAAGGGTTAAAGACAACCCAGGAAAACATTTGAGGTCTTTCTTTTCCATAAACCAGAAAAGACAAAAATGAGTCAGAGGAAAGCCCCAATTCAGAACAGATTTATATATTGTGAGATTGCCTTTCATGAAGTGAGTTTTAAAGGGTATTAATTCAATGCAATAATTTTCCAAGATCTGTAAAAAATAATGTTGAAGTAAGAAAATATCATGAGGAGATACAAGCTCAGATTTATCCACCGAGTCAAACACTGGATAAGGCTGCCCAGGGCAGTGGTATAGTCATCATCCCTGAAGGGATTTAAAATACTTGGAGATGTGTCACTTGCAGACATGGTCTCCTTGTGGGCTTGGCAGCGCTTGGATAAAAAGTTGGCTTGATATCTTAAGGATTTTTTCAAACCCAAACGATTCTGTGATACCATGTACATGGGGAGAAACCCTTATCCAGGAAAATTTTGAGTGTTTAACTGTTCATTGCACTATATATTACTAATAACTCAAGACTTCTCACAGAAAGAACATTTGTTAAAAAATTAAGAAAACTGAGGAAGAAGGTAACAGATGATGACATTCAATCCACTTGGGGAGAGATAATCTACAAATATGTCAGTGTTTTCCTGCAAAAGGATAAAAAGGAAATATGTCTTTGTTCTGAAGCAGCACTGCTAGCTGGCAATCCTTTAATGAAAGAAGGGAAGATTGTGTTTAAGTTAAAAACAAGACTGTTATAAGATGTTTGACTTACATGCAGGCAGTCCAAAATTGTGCCCCTTTATCCCCTTTTTAAGAAATCAGTAGAAAATAAAAATTCATTTTATTTCCCATGGATGCTGTCTGGTTTAGAATTATTTTGAGTTATGTTTGTTTGTAATTATCCATTCATACCTTTTCTAACACAAGATGTTATGGTCCAGCAGTGAAGCTGCATAAAACAACTTAGATGAGAAAAAAAATCCAAGAATGTACCATTTTCCTTGTTCTCTGAATTTAATTTAGTTCTGTTTAAGGAGGAAGAGAAAAATAATGGTGGGGGAAAAGGGGAAAGGCCCAAGAGAGCAGGACAGTCAAATACAAGTGACTCTAAGAGACCAGAAGCAAAGAGAATTGCCCAGAGCCTCTTGAAAACTGCTGGGTTTGGCAAATCTGAAAGTTGTGCCAGTGAAAATTAAATGCAATAAACTGTTTATAGAACTGTCAGAAGAAGATTAGGGTGTTAATAGCATGAATAGCACTGTTGCATTGGTACCAGTGATAGGTTATAGGGGCACAGCCAGTTTGCCAGAAGCTCCTAGGGTGCTCCTGATGTTTGGGTGTCACACAGGGAGCCCAGGCACAGAGAGCAGCACCAAAGAGGCTGTGCTGTTGGAAGGGTTCAGGGTGGTCTGTCTGCAAGAGGACACACAGGAAACAAAGAATGACAGAATCCAGAATATTATTCTTTAGTAAACAACTGGATGTGGCACTCAGTGCCATGGCCTGGTTGACAAGGTAGTGTTTGGTCATAGGTTGGACTTGATGATCTCAAAGCTCTTCTCCAACCTGTTTAGTTCTGTATTTCTGTGATTCTGTAATAGGCTGAGTTGGAAGGGACCCATTAGGATTATCAAAGTTCAGTTCCTGGCCCTGCACAGGATACCCAAATCCACAGCATGTTCCTGAGCACTGTCTGAATACTGCTTCCCTGGGGAAAAGTTATTGTCATCTCTTCTTTTACTGAAAGGTTAGGGTCTCTGTCTTTCTCTTTTTATTTTTTCTAAATTGGTGGATTTAAGGCAACATTTGGAACCTTTAAAGTCATTGTTTCAAACTCGGTCTGTTAAATTCAGAGACTGAGTGGCAGTGGGAGGATGACAAATGCAAACTGTTTATTTTACATTTCATCAGAGAACCAGGCTAAAAAGAGGGTTATCAAACAGGAAGGGCTAAAATCCTGGAGTATTCCCCCCTTATCCCAAGACCTCTTTTATTCTTTTCACTGAATTCGAGCCAACAATTCCAAACTAACAGTTTGCTACTGAAGGTACCAGGCACCCTGACATAATTTCTTTTTTATTCTGTACATAGACTGATGTTACAGGTCATGGCTTTCCACACAAGAAGAAATAAGGAACTGGAAAAAAATCAGCCCTGAATAAGGACAGGGCCATGCAGAGGTCCAGGGGATTCTTAGCAGGCTGAGCAGGGACTATCAGGCTCATTACTGAGAGACCTGGTAAGGTTCAATCAGTGTAATTCTAAGTAAGTTATTTTGTTTAGGCTGTACTAATTGTATCCAATTTAACTTTCCATTTCAGACAATTTTAATTTTTAAATTAGGGTGGTATTGCTATGCTTGTCATCCAGTTGCATTCATTTACATAACTATTCTCATGTGCATATTTTGAGAGGGAGAAAAGTTAATTTAGGAAAACCCACCATAAATTGTTTCTGCCTATTCACTTTATGTCTCAGGTTGCAAATTTTTGAGATTCTCAGTTGCATCTGCTGTTTCAGGGACAGTCTAATTACATCACCCTCAACAGCAGTTAAGACAGATTAACTAAAATCTACATTACTGTGGTAGTCTATTAATTTACAGTTTGTTCTTCTTTAGTATGTTTTAATATTCCTTGTTATATGTTTGTAATGGTTCAGTCTATGTACCCCATTTGGTTTCCCTAATGGTTCAGTGCTGAGCTGTTTTCCACAGTTTTCCCTGCCAAAATGTATGTCAATCCACTTGTCAATCCACCTGTATACCTCTCTTGTTCCCTTGTCTTACCCCTGTCTGTCAAAGATAGCACACTCCTTTGCTCCTGGAGTGTTCCCTGTCTTTCATCCCTTCCTCGAAGCAGAATTGGATTGTCAGGTTTGCTCCCTCCCCGTGTTGGCTTCTCTTGGGGAGCTCTTACCCTGCACCCCTCCCCTAATGCCCTACTATTGGTCACAGGTTGTGTCCTCCCCGTGTTCCCCCATACCTTAAAAGCAGTCCTTGCATGTTCAGTTTTGTCACTTGCTGTGCCCCCTTCGGGAATTAAATCATTGGAGACTCAGACAAGTGTCCTTCCCTCATTCCTGTGCCTCGGGTTCCCCGTGCTCTGTGCCCTGCTGCGCTCCCCAGGCCGCAGTGATCCCCGGCACCCGCACAGCGGGACAGCGGCCAGGGAACCTCCATCCCCTGGCACTGAGAGCCAGGCACACAGGACTCTGCCTGGGGCTGCTTTTGGAGAAGGATCAAAACACCTCTGTGAGTTTCAAATCAGTGTCTGGTACCTCCTGTGTGCATGAAAACAAAGGCACCAGGGCAAGAAGGACTGGCTGTGGAAGGTGTCAGGGCTACAGTCCAAGTTTGAATTTTAAGGTTTATTCTTCCTCTGGGATGCTGGTCCTCCTTCTGCCATGTGTGTCTGAGGGAAAGTCCCATAAAAATAAATATTTTTCAGAGTACTTAAAATGCCACAGCCTTTATTGGCTGCCCCAGGAAGGGGCTTTAATACCCCTTTAATTACTTGTCTTTAAGTCTTAGCTATAGACAGTGTGTGTTCCTGGTCCTCCTCCAGAACTCGAGAACACCACAGAGAAGCTTTCTGCCTCATGGTGACCTGTAGTGTTATTTCAGCATTTCTGTAGCAAATAGAACAGAGGCACCTGTGTAGTTTTGTAAAACTGGCAAAACATTATGTGTAATTGGCTCTCCTTTGTTCCAAACCAAGGTTTTTAAAATGTTTTAGTCATTAGGAGGTTTAGTGGTTTGAACACCAATCACTCATGTGCCTGCAGACCCAGGCAGAGCTAAGAAATACCCAAATAAACCACCTTGCCTGGCAGTAAGAGCTGTTGGCAGCAAAAGCCAAGTGGTTTATCAGAACATTGGATATGCAAATGAGCAACTGGATCCACCTAATTTCACTAGGCAGGCAGATGCAGCCAGCACAGAATCAGTGTAAGGATATTGATGGGAAACCCACGTGTTTTTTCAGTTATTTAAAGCTAGCATTATGCCTCATAATTGGAAAACACTTCCACTGCAGCTTTTATTCTGTTTTTCTGCTGGTGGAGAGAAAACAGCACAATGATGTTAATAAATGGTCGGCCTAGATGTACCATCAGTAATTTAGTTATCAAATAATCCTAAATATCTCTCAGCTCATAAAAGTCGTTGATGGCACACTGATTGCATTTGTTCTGCAAGAAGGTATAAAGGATTCTTTCTGAATTTTTACTGTAGCTTGGAGCTTTTTAAAGAAAAAAAGCATTGCCATGGAAACAGGTAAATAAACTGCACTTTGCTGAACCTCCATCTACCCACAGTGAACACACCTGCACTGAAGGCAGAGGAATGCCCTGATTTTGGGGCAAATTTCCAACCAAATCTTAAAAAATAGAAATAGCACAGTCAGGTTTGTTTTGCCTGCTGACAGGTCTACTAATTAGAAAATAAAGACAATAAATGAAATGCTTACTTACCTGTCAGTCACAAACAGTGATGCAGAGATCATGTATGGGCTTTTACGAATATTATTTAATTCTTTTTCTTTCCTTTGGCTGCCTCAGAGTGAAGGGACCTCTCAGTTGTGGACAAATCAGTTTAACCAGGGGAGGGGGATCCCAGGGAGTTATGTGCCCCCTTCCTGGACAGCCCATGCTCAGGACTCCTCAGGTGTGTGGTCCTGCCCCACCCTGCAGCTCCCCTGGCCCCCCATTCCTGTGGATGGCAAGAGGGTTTTGCTTAGGAATGGAGAGAGAGAGTGAAACTGGACACTTCTGGGTGTGCTGCCCAGAGGAGCTGCTTGGCAAGAGACACAGAAAATGAGAACTGTATTTAAAGAAAGACTTGATTTTGGGGGCAGAGACATGAGCTGTGGCTGGAGCAGGCAAGCCAAGGTTACACAGGAGGTATTGTCTGTGGGTTTCAACACTGCAGTCTAACAAAAACCAGAAATTAACAGAACTTCTTCGACTTCTGCATCTACAAATTCATGGACATATCAATTAATACCCCAATTCCAAACCAAAGCTTTTACTGCCATCAGTGAAAGCTTGGATCTAATGCCACATTAAAAAAAAAAAATTATTAATATACTAGAGTGTATCATCAGCATTTAGTTTAGTAACTCACAAAGGTGTAGACAAATGTCTGCAGATAAGAGCAACTTCAGTCATTGTTCTGAGAAATTTCCAAGTAATTTGCATTGACAATGGTCCCTAGAGGTGTATCTATTTATTCCCAGTGTATATATACATATAAAACCAAAATTATTTTGCTGTTATTTCCAATGAGATTTTTCAGCATGACCTAAGGGACTTACCAGTGTCTTATTAATAGTTTCTAGGAAATTAGTGCCTACTAAAGACCACTGGGAGCTATTAGCCAAAAAACATTGATAAGAAATATAATGCCATTAAAAAAGAAATTCCCCAAGCAAAATGGTTAATTTTAACTAGAGAAGCATTTTCATTGGTCAGATTGAGCTGAAATGAAACATTATGTTGGGAGTTTTTGGGGGATTTTTACTTTTGCCTGTGCTCTTTGAGCTTTTGTGCAGGCTGATGCGGTTTCCACCAGAGCCTGCAGAGTGTTGACACCTTCACAGCTCAGCATAGACCAAAACCCTGATTGGAAAACACCCCAGGTTTGATGCAGCACACATCCCTGCCTCACCCGATCCATCCTAAGACACCCAATACATAGGAGGCGAACATTTAATTCTGCTCTGGCAAAAGGACTTTGAAACTTCCCAGAACCACTCTCCACTGGGTTCATCAGTTCCAGCAGGATTACAAGATAGTTTGAGGCTTTCTCTGGTTTGAGATGGGGTGCCTGTGCCATTTCTGTTGACAAGGAACAAGGACAGCTATCATTCCTATTGAATTAGTTATCTCAAAGCCCTTTGAAATTCTGTTCACTATTATTGAGACACAGTTAAAAACAGAGAAAAATTATCATAATTAGTTAAATGACCGTGTTTCCTACCAATTATTTGGGGAAAAAAAAGTGAATGAACTAATTGAAATATCCTAAATTGTTATTATCAGGCACTATTTGTAGTAATTCTCATTTGTATAATTTAAATTATAATATAAAAATTTCTTTAAAAATATTGCAAGTTTACTGTATGGATGATGAAGCTGAAGCTTCATTCTCCTGAAGAGAGAATGTCAGGGCCTTTCCCTGTAAACAAGTCTGTGATATGTTTTCTTGGGTGCCTCCATTGACCAAATCAAAGTGTATTGAGCTTTTTCTTTTTGGAAGTATATAGTAGGAACAAAGAACACAATGCCAAGCTACAAGTGGTCCTCTCTGCTACCCCATTCAGGGTCTTTGCTGGACCAAGCAGTATAATAACGTATAATTTTCTTTTTAGCAAAACTCTGTATCTTTTCATGAATTTCCTGGAATTTCAGTCATTATGGTTTTATCTCTATAATGTAACTCTGCCTCACACCTTTCCTTAAGCAGCTGGCATGCACTGCTCCTTGACCCCATTAACCTTCTCTTTCTGTGCCTAAGGATGACACAGTCTTTCTTCTCAATGCAGGGCCCTGTTTGGGTGGGCATTGAAGTGATGACCCACAAAAACTCCTGTACTGAACCACACAGTAACTGTCACCAAGTCCTGAAGTTTTCAGGCATCTTTGGAGGTACCTGACAAAGCTGCTTTGTCACAGCCAGGCCAAAAGGAGCAGGCACTTGCCCAGGATGAGGGTCCCACAGCCTTTCCAAGCAACCTTCCCAGCTGTGGGGAGCAGATGTGACCCCTCTGCCCTGCTGCTGTGTCCCTCCTGCCATGATGTGTCCCTATGATGTGTTGGGGAAAAGTCCAGTTCCATCGTCCTTCTCCTCAGCCTGGGAACAGCCACTGCTTTCCTCATGTGCTCACCTCTGACTCCCCACCAGACAGTGTCCCCTCAGGGCACTGGGCACAGTCCAGGCTGGCTCCAGACACCCAAAATCTCGTGCACTGGGGAAGCACGTTGGACTGTCAGAGCTGTCGGAGAAGTGCCAGGAGCAGGCAGGGGCCTCTCTAGGAGAGGCAGACTCCAGGAGCGCGTGCCTCAGGCTGTGTTCGTGGTACCACAACCCAGCTGACAGGCACTTGGCCAGCCTTGACACACTGTCACAGCCACCCCCTTGTCCTCATCCTGGTCCGGAGCCTCTCCAGCACATCTGCCTTCCCAGCCTGGCTGCCCACACCCAAGGCTATGGTGCTGCCCGCGCTGGGTTTCTGCTCATCTCCACCTCCAGCCTGTCAAAGCCCCTGAGGAGATGATGGGCCCTGGGGGGACCACCCACCTGCTGCTGGGGTGCCCCTGCTCCATCAGCACCAGGTTTCAGTGATGCTGCTCCAGCACAGACCAGTGACAGCTTCTCAGAGGGCTTTATGGCCATGTCGCATTCACTGAACTGCCGCCCCTGTAATGGGCACCCACCATACAGGATTTTCTAGCTCCTAAGTGACTTGCAGTATTTTCTAACCCAGATTTGCCACCAACTCTCCTCTTTCAAAGCCTTTGACACTGGTAATGGCGCCCACAAACAAATGCCAAATTCTGCTCTTGCCATTCCCAGATACCCTCAATGTAACTCCACCTCCAGACACGTTCAAGGAGGTCATCCCAAATTCTTCCTTCAAGCTGCACTGTGAGGTTACCTCAAAGGAGAGAAAATCCCACCAGGTAGATATGCCAAGTCTTTCTTTCAGAAAAAAACACCAGACTCTCTGGGTTATTTAGAGACTTTCACCAAGCGGAGAAAATCAGCCCTTGATTTCTCTTGGCTTCATTGTCCATCCATGTGCATTCCAGAAGGAGAATTACTGTTTATTTTTTAAAAATTGGAAACACATCGTTTTGGTCTATGCAATGGCATTTGGGGCTATTTTCTTCTTTTTGTTTTTCTACAGTATATATACAACTGCAAGTAACAGCTTGCAAACATTCAAAAGCATCGAGACTGGCAGTGCTAACTCACCCCCCTTTTGAAATACAGTTGACAGGATAAAAGTTGTGTCAGTCATAATTTGCTCTAGTCATAGACACTGAGCCAAAATATTTTAAGTTTTAAATATGTCCCAGACCATGCAGTTTGATAGACTGACATCCAAAAACAATGATGCCTTTAAAAAATAAAATAACCAACATTTTTTGCTAACTTTATTCCTATTCTAATGTTCCATACACTAGTCAAAAAGCTGTTTGTTTATAAAGATCTGATTCCCTGAAAACCATCCATGTCAAAAAACAAACAGCTGTGGAGATCAGTGAAAAACATGTTTCAATGGGAGCTGTTTGTTGTAAAACCGGGGGTATTACAGTAAACATACCTTGGAAATATGAAAAAAGTGGAGAAAAATTCTAGGTTCCCCTCTGTGAAGGAGTAATTACTGCAGAGTAATGTTCTGGATCCCCAGGCACAATGTTGCTATGTTGGGAACCTGAAATAAAAAATTCTGTCCACATTTTCTGTGATGTTTGCTATACAGGCACAGTAAACAGGACGAATGGTCTGGCACAGGAGTTCCTCTCTGCAGTTTAATAGCCTAAGGTATATCAGCTGTCTAACTGTGTAATCCAATTTCACAAAACACCCAAGAATTACAAAGATCCAGCCTATATTTGTGGAAACTGGTGTGAAGCAATTTAGGTAGCTGAGGCTGGTCTGGCCGTATTAAGTTAGTTATGTGCAATATTGCAATACCTTTTCCTTTTCCCATGTCTACCAGCAGTAATAACAAAATATTTCTATTTTGAGTACCCTGGATCAAATACATTTCATGCTTACTTGGCTTTGATTTGCTTAGGAATGGTGCAGCTTTTATTTAGAAGGTGCTTCAGTGAAAGTGAGATTACCTGTGAAGTTAACAAATCTTGGATCACACCTCAGCCCCTGAATTCTGGGAACATTGTCTGAATAATTCTAAAGAGAAATTACTTGCTTGCTCAGAAGTTATTTTAGACAGAAACAGGTTGATTTTGTTTTAGACAGAAAATTACATAGATCGAATTTATTATTTTAGACAGAAACAGGTTAATTTCAAAAACCCCTAAGACAAACTCAAAAAAATCAAGTAATTTTACCATTTTTATTACAATAACCTCAAAAGTGATTTTCCAATATCACTTCCAAAATTTTCCAAAATAAATTCTATGTCCAAAAGAGTACCAAGAGTTAAAAGACAGCAACAGAATCTATTCTAAAAAAAAATTACAATGTATTCCACCTGTTTTCAAGACTTGTTGAAAATTCTCCAGTATATTGAAACAAACAAAAAAAAGAGTTCATTAGAGAAGGACTAAAATTTCATCCCATTTGTCAAAAAGCTTGGGTGGAATTTGGGAAAGAGAGGTGGCAGCTCTGTGGCCCACACGGTGCTGCTGGCAGAGCCACTGCTGCCTACTCAAGGCTCAGGCAGGCACAGGAGCTGCCTTGCTGCACGGCCAGAACCATCTCGATGCTGCAGTGCAGGCCAGAGGCGCCGCTCAGCCGGAACATGCAGGACTTGCCGGAGGGCAGCGCCGTCAGCTGGAAATGGCGCGAGTGCGGCAGGAGCGTCCAGGCCGACGCCACCAACATTTGCACCCAGCGGGTGACTTTCTCTGGGTCCAGGTACGAGCCCGTGCAGAGGGTGTCCATCAGGTACCACTCCTGGTCCCTGTGCAGCTGGCCACCAGAGGCGTGGAGAAAGCACGTGTGCCCCAGCAGCTGCTCCTCAGAGCACAGACACTCCAGCGCCACACGGATGCGCTCGGCTGGCGGCCATTTCCTGCTCTCCGGGCTGAAGGAGTGGCCGGGCGGTGGCCGCAGGATGACCAGCGTGCGGTAGGTGCTGCAGTTCTCCTGGACGCTGCAGGCTGCGGGGCTGGGGTCCGTCCCGGCGGCTGGGTGCAGCTCCGGCATGAAGTTCCTCCGGGACAGCACTTGGCAGACGCCGAGGAGCTCGTCCACCAGCTCCTGCAGCACCTTTGTGCTGGGCAGGCCCTGCTGCAGAGTCACAGAACAGCTGAGCTTGGGAGTGACCTTTACAGGCTGTCCGGTGTGACCCCACAGCAATGAGCAGGGACATTCTCACCTAGATCAGGCTGCTGACAGCCCACTCCAGCCTTATCCTGGATGTGCCCACTGGTGATGGGCTGGGCACAGCCAAGTGCTGCCACCCCTGCCTGCACCCTTGATCTTCTCATGCTCACTGACCTTCTCCTTACTGCTGAATCCCTCCTGCCTCCTCCTGCTGGCAGAGCCATGCTTTCTTCTCCTGACCAGCCAGAAGCCCATAGCAAGAACCTGAACCAGGGCAGCTGCACTGACCCAAAGAAGCCACTGCTTTTCCAGTGCAGAACAGAGCAGGGCTTCCATGGTGCCACTGCTCCCCTCAATCTCCTGCAGGAGCCGAATCATCTCCTGGTGCAAATATTCCTCATGCTCCAGTATCCATTTAACTTTATCCTTTTCAATTTGTAGATTCATCTTCAGCCCAGTATGAGTGGCTAACAGGGCTAACAGGGCTAACAGATGGAGGCCACTGTTAGAGACATGGCCCGGTGTGAGAAAGGGTCTCAGCATGTCTTCCTGGGAGGGAACAGGGGGCTGGCGACACCTGCAATGTCCCCAAAGCCTCTCTGGGCAGCCACCATGCTGAGAGGTGCTGCAGTGTTGGTCCCTTCACATCTGCCTGCCCAGCATCAGATGACTCCATGGGCGGCGGTGGCCACCTTCCCAGTCCTTGGGAGGTTGGGACGGTGGCTTGTGGATCCGGTCTTACCAGACCTGGAGAGACGTTGAGCGTGAGTGGTGACAATGAAAGACAGGAGCCATACTTTCGGGGGATCTATAATCCAAGCTTTATTTATGGACTCTGAGGAGCCACCTAAGCTGAAGGGAGATACCTACTGAAAGGCCCCGAACAGCCCTGTGAATGCGATTTTATATGGGGGTGGTAACAAGGGGATGGCTCTGCAAAGATCCAATAGGATGATAATGGGGTGTGGAATCCGAGGTGACACACAGGGGAGGAATCCAATGAGGAGGGGAGGTAGGAGGGAACCCCAGAGACCAGCCTATCACTCAAGGCCCTTGGTGGAACTTTTTGGATGTAGGGGAGAGGCCTCCGAGTGACAGACAGGTCCCAGGGTGGGGTTAGGGGAGCGACACAGCAGGTTCATGACAAAGGGGGTGGAGGGAGGAAGGATTGACAGGCGGAGGGGAGGAGGAGAAGGAGAGCAGAACCAGTTAAACATATAGGGGGAACGAGAAACAACCATTTTGGGGAAAACCTAAAAACACAACCCAGCAACATTATCAATCTGTCTTTCGATGGCCTCTTTAAGTCTATCAACAAATGTTATAAATGTCTCTTCAGGGCCCTGTGTTATTGATGAAAAGTTTTGGAGGGGTGTCTTACCGTTTGGAATCTTGAGCAGTGCCGCTTTTCCTGCCTCACTGATTTCCAGAAGCAGCTCTTCTGCAAACTAGATCTGATCTTCCAGACGGCTAAACTCCCCCTCTCCCGCAAAGACCTCCATTGCCTCGTTGTCCTCCCCCACAACCTCAGACAGATCGGACTTTTTCAGGAGGGGTTTAATGAGTTTTTTCCAATGGATCTCCCAGAGATCACACTCGGTGTGAGAAAATAAGGCTTTGGCAATATAACGTAAATAGTGGGGAACTAGCAATTGTCCAGAAAATTTAAACTGGGATTTGGGGGTTGAGGATTTAGGGAAGAGGAATGGCTTGAACTGGGGTGGCCAGTCCCAGAACAAGAGAGGGACAGAGTGGGTCAGGAAGCAGCAGAGAGACGGCAGCAGCCTTGTGCCTTCGTGTGGCAGGGTCTGTCTCCTGACACACCCTTAGGGGAAGTGGGGATAGGATTGAGGGGGGAGGAATGAGGGACAGGAGAACTGGGGATCCACCTCTCCCCTTTCTTTTTAAATAAATTGAAAATAGAATGAAAAAGGGGAAAGAAACTTCTCACCCTTAAAATTCCCCAGAACTTGTAAATCGTGAATATTTTTCCCAACCTTTCCCCAGAACTCAACAGAAGAAATATCCTCCCGAGTGGCTGTGGGAAATAAAATTAACAGAAGCTTTTAAATCTCTCTTTTTAAAAGAAATGTTTCCCAGCACTAGGGTAGATTTAACTTGGGTAATAAACTCCCATCTTTTTTACTAATTTTTAAGGCTCCCGCTCCTAGAGAACAGCCAGCTTGCACAGGCTATATGTCATTACGGATAGAGTTCCAAGTGAATGGACACGAGTCACACTCAGGACCTAAAGAGAAGATAAGTTGAAAAAATCACCTTGTGTGGTGTTTCCTTCTTAAGTGAAAGAATGCCAAATGTAAACTTAGTTTTCACCCTTGTTATTTAGTATATGCCATAGTCCAAGTCTGAACTAGCTGAGTATGATTTCAGGAAGGGAGGAAATGCAAATAACTGCAAGCAAGCTTTACAGGAAGAAAAAACGATTTTTTTTTTTTCACTTGTGTGAACTCATTTATATTTTCAAAACATCACAGCTATAACAATACCATTATTGTGCCTTCAAAAAGAGTTCTCTAAGTACCTGCATTCAATCATGGGAGGCAGAAGGAGCTACTTGTGTTATAAATCATGTGTGACTTTCCAAAGGTAAGAGGCTTTAAATGTCATTAATTGTTCAATGCCAGAGAAAAAGTTTTCATAGGACACTCCTGGATTATTTGAAAGTGTTTTTAGGCAGTGTAAATTAATATTTGTCTATAGACTCCAGTGCAGGTCTTGCCAACTACTTCCAAATCTGATGATGCCGTTCTGTACAGGACACGCTCTTATTAATCCTCTGTAACCTGAGGTCATTTTACACTGCTAATGCCCCATATTGCTCTCAAGTGCAGGTGGATAACCCTTTTGTGGAAATACAGATCATCTCTACCCTATTCCTGTATCTAATTCCAGCAATGATGGAAGTCATTTGAAAGCTGTAAATTTTCTTGGCCATCCCCTGGTCCTGAACATATTCTTTCTCCCTTGATTCAGACTGGCCCTTGCCTGCAAAATGCACAAAGAAATGGTTGATTTCATATAAACTGGACACCCATGCCCATCGTCCAGTTATTTATTTTGTTATGCTACCAATGACAGCTCTGTGTAGCAAGGATCATGTCAAAACTAATTCACTCTAAGAGCACATGACCACAGCTCAAATAAACAAATAAATAAATCAATAATCAGTCCCTGAAGTTTACAGCAGAAATCCTCTACCTTGCTGGGGAGGGGATGGGGAGGTAGGGAAGGGAAGGGAAGGGAAGGGAAGGGAAGGGAAGGGAAGGGAAGGGAACGGAGGGGCCCTAAAATGCATTAATATCTATTTTGTTCCTTTTTTTTTTCTTGTCAGTTCAAGTCTATTTCACAGTTACCAGTCACAATGATGACACCCTCTCTACTTATGTTTTACAGCCACAAAACTATAATGACACTGGAGTTTTGGCCAGCGTTTCCTCCACAATCATGGGTACTCAGGACCCCCAGTGTATTCCATGTATTTTGGTAAGCTCTAGGTAGTTTTTATTCCAGTGCCAAAGTCTCCCTTGGTGTCTTTGTTGTTTGATTTTTATAGAGTTTAAGCATAAGTGGCTTCTGGCACAATGGTTTGCACTTGTAAAATAACCTCTAATATATTTGAGAAAATTCTCTTTTTTCCCTAAGAACAAATACCCTGAGATTCCAAAACACAATGTGAACATCAATTTCATTGTTTAATCACATTGTTCAATATTCAGCATAGAATGTTTGCCTCCAGCTGAGCATGCAGACCTTCAGCTGAGTCAGAACACATCTGCTGCCCAATAAAAATTTCACTTCTTAATATTCTGCTAATCTGGACTGGGTGCCAGGGAAACACTGGCAGTGAGCAGCAGCTCCAGAGGAGATGGAGCAGCCAAAATGCTGCTTCAGGACACAACTCTGTCTATTTGCTTTAGACTGTAATTAAGAGGAAATTCTAGTTCATAAGACATTATACTACAAGGCTGCTGATTTATTAGGCAGACATTCAGTAATCTGATTGAGTGTTCTTGTACACAGTGGATTAACTACAAGTGTGTTGCACCAGGATGACTGAAAAATGGAAAGCTTATCTATTTCAGCCTGCCTCTGGGGTCCCTGGGTGTATTTTTTCAGGGGGCTGTGCAGGTTCCTGAACTGCAGGACTAAAATTTTCTTGAATACAATCCTTCACAACAATATTCAAATTTTTTTATAAGTACTGTTTTTTCCTTTTTTTTTCTACTTCAGCTTTTAAGTAGCTTGAAATCTAATGAAGGGGAAAAGAAATTATCTGTATGCTACAGAATGTGTGGGATGAAGAAAGAACAAGTTTCTGAATAGAGCAGTCACACTGATTTCTTAGAAATCAGTTTCCATTGTGGACGAAGCTGTATTTGGCCTCAGAAAGCACATTTTTTTCCCTTTCCTGCCCATTATATCTAGTCTCAGCTTCCAGGTGTCAAAGGATGAAAAGTCTCATAGGTTCAAGACAAACTCCAGAAAGCAGTTCTCAAGCATCAGTATTCTTCTTTTCTGAGCAGAGACATAAATAAGCATTTTCCTATAGTCAGAGAAGAGGGTTTGTAGCAGCTGGTGTGCAGGAGGTGCTTCCCCCAGCAGCCACTCCAAGCTCCAGCAGATAGGGGCTTCAAACCTTCCCAGCCTTTCTTCTCATGCTTACTGCTTCAGTGACCACAATCTAGCAAGAGTGGCCTTTTGCAACTCCATCCAAACTCTGATCTAGCCAAGATCTGGTGAGGAAAAAAAAATATGGAGTATATTTCATGCATGGAAGGAGATACCCACACCGGAATAAGAAATTCAGGACAGTTTCCATACAGTGTGGTCTTCTCTTTCCCTCCTATCCACCAACTTCAGAGCTTTTCCCAGACCATTTTTGAATGGATTGCAGCACTCAACTGTGCAACTCTTCTGAGAAATCTCCTCTCTCAGAGATCATTTCTAGTAGCTGCCATACTAATCATGCTCTGTCAAATACATCTCTGAAAGCGCCTGCCAAACGTTTCTAAAATGCCACAACCCAGGTGGAGGAAGATCACTTCTTATATGGGGCGTACAGGTAGTCTGTGCTGAAATCCACATTTAGCACGGGATTGTTAATGGAAACTGGAAAGAAAATATATATGTGAACACCACTTGATGAGAAAAGAGGAAGAAATGAATTCTGTTGCACCTCCCAGATTTACAGAGTAGGATGAAATCAGTCCTGTTCTTTCACCTTACCAGTGGCAGGAAACTGGTATTGCACTTACTGTGTTGTCCAAAATTCATCTTCTGGTAATGTGCTAAACTCTAAGCTGATGTTACTGTGACCAAGCAACTGTCTCTGAGAGTTTAATTCTTCATTCCCTTACTCAGAATATCCTGGTGCCTGTGTAATATTTTTGTCCAACTTGCTGACACAGGAGTTAAAATTACTTTTATCCACCCACCTTTTGGATAAGGTGATGGTGCAGGAGTTTTTTGGGTATTGTTTACAGGATGGGATGGACTCGGAGTTTGGCTCAGCAGGTATCCCTCACTCAAACTAGAAGAGGCAAAAATACAAGTGAGGTACCCTGATGAAGAAAGGTTGTGTAAAATAAGATGATTTGGTGAACTAAGAGGAAATCTTCTGCAGGTGAGAGCTGAGGTTTGGTGGTGAAATTAAATTTTTGAAGGTTTGAGCTAACATCTCTGACGACTGAGAGGAGCTCACAGCACATCCCTCTAAATTCTCCCCTGGTCTGAAGGAAAGGTTTGACTGTGGAAAAGGACTGTTGTTTCCTGCAGGGAAACATTTGGACACCCTCATGCTTTTCTTGTTACTCATCTCCTGCCGGAGAATTTCGCAGTGAGACAAAAAGACCAAGCCTGCATGTCTTACTGCAGGTGGCTCCTATGCATAACAAAACTCAGTGAAAAGAAGGTACAATCAATTAGACCACCCAAAAAATCATCCAAATTTTGGTTTGGACTAAATTGATTTTGGTCTGACTAAATTTGGTTTGGATTACACCAGAATATCAGACAGGCAATGCAGCTCTCTTCAAAACTCAGCATTTACCTGGAAATGGCAAAACATTGATGACACTGTGGAGAATGGAGAATATTTCAGGAAGAGGGGATATTTCATTGTGGAACAAGTGAAATGCAAAGATTCAGACCTGGCTGGTGTTCAGCTCATGTTGATCACCCAGCCCAGCGGATGCTGTTCCACTTTCTGAGACACAAATGATTAGCAAAAGCTGTCCTTGGAAGAATTCACAAACACACGCACTCCAAGGGCTCTGGAAGGGAAAGGTAAATCATCTTCAACAGCTGCTTGGACAGAGAACACATGGGGAGTAGTTTCAATGAGAGCAGCACTGCCAGGGGGGGATTGACTGTGCTCCACAGGCTGGGCCTGTGCTCTGAACAAGATTTCCAGGAGTGAAGTCTGTGGTTATAAGCACAAAAGATGTCCTGATTGTCACAAATAAGGGAGAAAAGACACAAAACCTGAAAAGGGTAGAAGTTGAATAACTCTGGAAGCAAATTTAGCAAACTGTGTGAGCTTTGTTTTTGCCAAAGAGACACGAAACAGACCAAGCAGCCAAATAAACAAACAAATAATCTTGCATATTTGTTTAACAATACACTATTCAATGGACTGAATTTAATTAATGACAGGTTTTGTCAGCTGAGAATCTGGCAGCAACACCAACAGTAACTGCATTTGCTACAACAGTATTTGTGTGCAATGGGAAACCTAAACCCTGGAGAACAGTTTTGTAAACTTCTGCCCTCGGCCTTGTGTTTCTGTTATCATCCTTTGTCAGCACTGGATGAAAGGCCATGATTTTTTAATTTTTTTTTATTTTTATGAAGTAGTATTAATATAATTCACACTACTCAGATGCTTAACCTGAACCAAAGTTATGGCTTTACTCAGGAGATAATTATGACATAAGAGTGAGCAAATGATCATGTAGGCCACTGTCCTACCACACAGCAAGGTAGGACCAAGCTGAAAGCTTTGACCTCATAATTTTGGATTTACCTTATTCTAGCAATAAACAGTTGTAATGTTAAGACTTCCATTGCTATGGGCTAACAATAATGCTGTGTGTTTTAGAAAAACAGCTCAAATCTTCTGATTTCTCCTCTCTCTGGTCTGCAGGGGGAAGAAATATGTTTTTCTTCTCATGGACACTTTCCCAGGCTTCTGAAAAAATATTGTAGAGGAAAAGATTAGGGCAATGATAGGAGTGGAGATTACCTAAATATATATAACATAATGAAAACTTGTCTTTCTTTCCAAATAGCCCATGTCTTAAGCTACAAGGAATCTACACAACATTATGTTACTTATCTTTCATTTGATGGCTGGACTTCATTGGTATAAGGAGGGCTATTCAAGTGTTATATACTGGCTTTCTAGGACTATTTAAGATGCTCTTGTACAGTCTCTCTGGTCTCCTGCTGCACTGCAGACAGGTGTTTATACCTGTCCATTCTGTGTCATCCTCAGGCCATTTCAGCTGAGTGAGTGAAGAGAGATTAAACCACTGGGTTAGACAGCCCCACAACTTCCGTTTGGCTGAGGGGTCATTTCCATTCTCCACTGGGACCAAATGACTCAGATGTCTTTGCAAAGACAAACACAGCTATAGGCTGAATGCACAACTCAAGTTTATTATTTTATATGTAGTTTCCCCAATCAGTTTTCCCATTACATCATATTGGGTTTAATTCTCTGTCTCCTTTCCTCCAATTTTCCAGTGCAGAGTGTGGGATTCCAGGTTTGTGCTATGAAAACAGCAGGTTCTCCATCTGAGGACATGGACACTCATGCTGATCAAAAGCATCCACAAGTTCAAGATAGTCTGGGACAGAGACTTTGTCTTTGTCTTACAGTCCTTCCAAAGCACATACCAGCACCCAATTGATCCATGACTGTACTGAATGCAGTATTGAATCACAGTAATCAGTGATAGCCTTGTGATGAATCGTGTGGGCAAACTTTGCAATACTTATTGTTGTTTTCCTTCTCTCTTCCTTTCCCATATACACAAAGTGGGGAAAAAAAAATCCCAGTGCCTTTCTGCCTCATGTTGGAATCCTTCTGCCAGTGATGTTTAGCTGTTTTCTGGCTCAGAAAGTCTGTCTCGGCCTTCAAAGCTGACCCAACAACCTGGGATCTATGATGTGAATATTCTGGCAGTGATGCTTTCCTTTGTTTGTTTTTATAACTCCATTTCCCCTCTATAATCTGTTGCCAGGGTTTTTGCATGCTGCCTCCAGTGAAATTTCATCAGCAGCATTTCGATGCCCCACTGACAGAGCAGTCCTTGCTCACTCTGTGCTGTGGGTTGGCAGAACTGAAGGAAGAGAATTGGAACAGAGCAATACTGAAAATACTGCCAGCATTTCTCATGCTGCTGTCAGGGGCTTAACAAGGTGGTGAGGGAGAAAGAAAAAAGAAATGAAAAAACCAAACATATTCTGGGCATTTATGGATAGGTCTGTGGTACAAGTGGGGTGCCAGAGACATGGAATCAGAAGCGCTCAGTCTAAAAATGACCTCTAAGACCCAAGTCCAACCTTTAACCCAGCACCACTATCTCAGGTTCACCACTAAACCATGTCCTCAAATGTCATAGCTGCATGCTTTTTGCACACTTCCACGGCTGTTGATGCTATCATTTCCATGAGCAGTCTGTTCCAATGCTTTTCATTACTTTCCCTTTCTGTGAAAAAAAAGTTTCTTAATATCCAATCTAAATGTGCAACAGCACAACCTGAGGCCATTTTCTCTCATCCTGTCACTTCTCTGTCACCCACCTCACCACAATCACCTGTCAAGGAGTTGTAGACAGTGAGAAGGTCCCCTCTGATCCTCTTTTTCTCCAGGCTCAGCCCCCACAGCTCCCCCAGCCCCTCCTGGTGCTCCACACCCTTCCCAGCTCTGTTCCCTTCTCTGGGCTTGCTCCACCCCTTGTCCTTCCTGAATTAAAAATCCCAAAACTGAACACAGGATTTAAGATAATATTTCATAGCAGCTGGAAGACAGGCCTATGTTTGCTAGGAAATAGCCCTAGTATGGGCATGCTTTCTGAACATGGAGCCATCACAAGTCAGCTCCACACCTACATAGATAAAGCTCAGAGAAAATTAATTCCTGGGTATGTTATTTTATACTGCCCCGGGGATAGGTCCTCAGAACCTGCTGCCTTTGAACATCCTGTAGACTGGAAAAATGCAGTTTGGTGTATCAAAAGTAGTAAAGGGTATTCTCAGTCCATAGCTTTAGGAGAGTTTAGGAAGAGGCTCCTATAAGCAGGAAGGGAAAGATGTGTTCTTTCAAGACACCGTGCCATTTGAACCTAATGCTTATACTTGTGCCCCACTTGATCCTCCCCTTCTTCACTGAGATATGGAGATCCTAAATTGTTTCCTTGGTGTAGGCAGCACCCTGAACTGTGTGCCCCTAGTCTGGGTGGTGGCAATATCTTCTCAAGCAATCAAGCAGAATATTGTCTTTTTCCTGACAAAACTCTCTGTATCCAGTGGCCAGACCTCAATCTGTTGATTTTTGCACTACTGTAACAACTCCAGAAGGAAATTGCTACTTTATTTGAACTGACAAAAAACCACACTGGTAGCACCCAACACGTGGTGCTCTGAACTCCAGAGACTTCCCACAACACTAAATAAAGGTCTCTACAGAAACAAAACTGTTTTCTTGCCCTGCTAATAAACAGCATGTGTAGTTCTAAACAAAATGGTCAACTAAGTGGAACTTTATCCCAGTCCAGAGCAAACATTGTGACATCTGTAAGACGGCTGAAGGATATGAAAGATGAAAAAATGGACATCTGAAATGAAAAAAATAGTAAATGTGAGAAGTGATATTTGCCTACACTAGATAATACGACCATTAGAAAATCATCTAAAGGATTTGATCTTGGTCTTCATCTATTTATTTTATCTCTGTGCACAAGGAGTTTCTTTCCTTAATGCTATCATGACTGCAATGGAGAAGATAATTTTAATTAAAGGGGAAGGAACTTGGTAATTCTTCTTTCTTAAGATAAAATTACTCATTGAAACTCTCTGAAACTTCCATTGCTTTCAAAGGCTACCTAAGAGCTCTAAGTGAAAAGTGTGAAATAAATGTTAATGATCATCCTGAGTCTTTTTCTTTCCCAGCAATTCCATGAGCCTTTCTTCTGTCTGACTATGATAAAACTGAGCCATTTACTGGACTTTGTGACAATTCAAACACAAACAAAAGCAACCGCAATAAAAAAGGCATTTTTTGCAGCTCCCTGTAAATCTGTTGGTTGCTGGGCTTGCAAGGTTTGATTTCAACTCCAACTTGTTTAATTACTTGGTTCAGATCCTCTGGAATGAAAAGCAGAAGGAACCAGACTGAAAGATCTCAGGGTTCACTGAAGTTTTGTATTCCTCCACACAGGTACTGGGAAAGATTCTACAATGAAGAAGCTGAATAAAACAAAAAATTCCATTATCAAACTTCTACTGATGAGTTAAACATGTCTAGCAGCATCTGGCTTATTCTTATAATCAATAATTCCCCAAATTAAAGATTTCCTGTTGCAGTATTTAACTATGTGAAGCTAAGAAAAATTGAGAAGCAAAAGCTGGAAGGAACATCAACAGTCTTGGGAAATGGGATCACAGTACAGAGTTTTAACTGTTGTTTGCCACTGTTCTGCCCTGTACTACCTGCATCCCATACAAACCTATGGTAATGACACATTCTGTTTCCATATCCATTTTCCTCACATCCTTGAATGTGTCTTCTACAATTATTAAAAATGAAGGAGAGATGCAAAAATAAATTCTGGAATAACAAACAGATGTGTGCTATAGCAAGGAACGAAATACCAAGGAAGCAGCTATTGCCAATCAATCAAAAAGTCTGTTGTCAAATGAATTTTCAATGTCAATGGAGGTAATGTGTCAATGTCAGCCTTAAGTGAGCATTTTTTTACACAAGAAAGGAGGAGAGTACCAAGATCTCTCTGCCTGGAGATCCTTACCTAAAAAAGTGCCAGAGTTGTTCTTGAGTTATGTCTATTAATTGCCTGCACAACTACAGGTAGGGGTGCGTAAGATACTTCATTGACTGAAACAGCAACTAGTGCAATTATGTTACAGTCATTGATTTATTTTTCTCAGTCATGATTTTTATCATCTCCCTTTACTATTTTTTTTTTGCTGTTAAGAGCCATATTTTAAAATACAAGCATTTCATTCACCTCTTCCAGTAAATATTTTATTTCCAGGTGATTGCTTATATGCATTGACTGAAGCTATTGATCATAATAGTTCTATTTATTATTATTTTATGCATGCAATTTAAGTCAAAGCATTAAAGAATGGTACATGTAAGCTGAGAAGCTGCAAATGTTTGAATCAAATCCTTCAAGATTCAGACTCCTAAAGTCAGGACAAGTTCATGCAGGCTCATTGTTAAGGTTAAATTGGAGAATGTGGGTATGAGGCTGTGACAGAGTCTTTGGAGATGGCTTTTTATGGTAGTGAATAAGTAGAGGGCAACAGGAGCAGGGCCCTGATCTTGATGAATCTTCAGCTACAAGGTTTTTGATTTTTTTTTATTTGTAAGAAAAGTCCCCTTACACTAGTACAAGGGAAATGAGCTAATATTTGTTCACCTTTCCAGTCATTTAATAATTAATGTTTATACCATTCCTTCATTGCTGTTCACATTCATGTTGAAAGGTCACTTATGCAACTGCAGGTTTGCTGCCAGTTCTGTTCTGCACCTGAGCCCTGCTGGCCTGGCAGTAATTTCCTGAGATGTGATTATCACCTCCAGCCACATTTATGGGACCCAGGTTGGGGAGGAGGTCAAGTTTCCTGGCATTGCTGGACACCCACAAGGTGTGGACAATGCTAAAGTGATCTTCAAGCAGAAGCAGGAGATGAGGTCAGAAAAGTGAAATTAAGCAGCTGTTGCTTAAGCCTCTTATAAAAGACATGGAAAGTTTATATGAATATCAGATGAACAGGTTTTGCATCACTGCAGTTTCAGAACTTTCAGGTGAAACTGAGATTCCTTAGCCACCAAAAGAAGCTGTTCTGGGGGAGATAAGTGTGGCTTTGCCCCATGGGTCTGTGAATCTGGTGTCTCACTGTCCCCAGAGACCTCCTAAATCACATTGATTTCAGTTCCTTCTTATCTCTAAGGAATGAGATGACTTAGAAGATTTCTTTGATGAAACAGTAAAATAATTTCTTATCTTTCAGAGCTATGAGGTAGAGAGGGAAGAGAATGGGCAAAGAAGCAGAAAGCCCCAGGCAAATTACACAGACCTGTGAGGGCACAGCCCAGGGTCTCACCTCACATCCTTGCCACCAGCAACAGACTTTAGCTGAATAAAAGGCAAGGCAATAATTACAGTCAGCCGAAATATTTTTGACAAATGCTGTCTTGTTTGGAAAGCACATAATTAATTTAGTTTATTCCAGTACTTGTTGTTCTGCCTGTCTGGTTTGTAAACCATTACACACCAAGTTCTTCTTGTTTCTAAGATCTAAAGTGAAATCGGGTCTCTTGTGGCTTGCTTCACAAAATAAGAATAGAAATTAGTAGAGAAAATTTTACCTTTCCAAAGACCTTTCATAATTTTTTAGTCAGATTTATTAACACATAGTGTTAACAAATACAGAATTTCCCTATTCCTGTGTGTATTGTTCTTAGTACATACCCATGTGGCCCCAAATGTATATTGAACAAAGAAAACAATCCTCAAGACACAGTTCATGAGCAGTGGTCTCTGTCCCTGGGATGTTTGGGTGTCCTAATACACTTTTTAGATGTAAAAACATCTTTCCTCCCCCATAATTTTTTTGGGTATATGCAGTAACGTATGTACAGGCTCAGTAAGAGGGCTAAACCATGTTCTGTTTCAAATAAAATTAAGAAAACATAAATAAGTCTCATATTTCTAGTGTTAGGCAATTTTTAAAGTTTTTGGTGTTTGGGGTTTTTTGCCTGCCATAATTTCCATTGTTTCAGGCTATGACAGTGTTCTCTGAAGTGGTGCAGTTTGCCTTTCACAGGAGAAAGCGACACTGGAAAAGATTTATAGGAGGTGTCTTGATGAGAACAACCTGTCAGACTTGATACAGCTTCTTCAAGACTCTGGATATGACATAGCCGCAAAAAAAAAAAAAAATCACTGAGCCCACTGCAACAAATTGACTTAGAGTGGAATCAGTGGTGCAGTAACAGAAGAGAGGAGTCTTGTGGAAAGACCTGAGAGAAAACAGAGAGAAGAAAATTAGGGATAAAATAAAAAAGAGAGGGTTGCTTATTGTGATTTAGCTGTGGGCTCTGAGGGTTACTGCACACACTGCACTAGGAATAAAGGCAGGTGTTGAAATTAGGGACAGAGAGAAACTGCAAGTTGCATCACTGAAGATTGAAGCAGCTTTCCTGGTCAGGGAAGAAAAATTATATTTATGGAAGAGGAGGAAAAAAGCTGTAGACAAGGTGGGTAGGAAGGGGGATAGTTCATGGAAGAGAGGACAGGAAGGAAAGGAAAGGAAAGGAAAGGAAAGGAAAGGAAAGGAAAGGAAA
>QUSF01000036.1:5779106-5789185 GCA_003676055.1 Chloebia gouldiae | reverse complement strand
AAGGAAAGGAAAGGAAAGGAAAGGAAAGGAAAGGAAAGGAAAGGAAAAAGGAAGAAAGAAAGAAAATTAGTTGATTTTTTTTCCTATGGTTCACCTCCAAAGTCTTAACAGGGAGAAGCACCCTTTTTTCCAGGAAAACTTGGACATCTCCTTACAAAAGGGACAGTCACCTTACACTGTGTGCTGTCCTAAGTTTATTCCTAAGAGGGGAAAAATAATGCATGGAGTTGGTGATGATTCTCTTCCACAAGTGGATTCAGGAGCTAATATTGATGTGCACTTCAGAAAGGGGGAAACATATTTCAAAGGTCATGTGAGCCATTTTCCTGCAAAACTTACTTATGGAAAAAAACCCCACAAGTTTCTGTAGGAACATGCATTTCCTTGTCAAAGACTCGTTCTCTGGGAAAACTACGGAATATTTATCCCATTATTTCTGCTCAAGACACTGATAACTAAAAGCACTCATTCCTGCTCAGACCCTACATTTGCATATTGTTTTTAGCTCTTGATTATATGAACAATAACACCCTTAATGGAAGACAGTGCAAGCATTTATTGTTGCAGTTAAGGTAGCATGGCAATGACAAATGACAAAAATATATTTAAAGTACTAATGAATTTTTTACAGAACTTCTATCAAGACTATATTTTTTTGTTGGTGACCCCATAAAATAATGGATTCAATTAGCATTCTGTTATTCTGTCTAGCTCTCTGAAAACATTTAACGTCAGTACTTTATCTGAAACAGTTATTTATTTCACATTAGAGATAAGCAGTGCTTTTTACCATGCTAACAATAACTAATAGATGTCGAAATTATTTTATAGACTCAGAAATTAAATATATCTAGTCACTGTCTCTGCTTTTTTCCTCTGCGAGGGAAGGTCCATTAGTAAAGATCTAAAGAGGATTTTTTCCTCAGCTAAGCAGCAGCCTTGGCAGGCTGGCTGTGGGGCTGTAAAGAGACAAACTTTGGTTTTATTTCCTAGTGACTTCATCCAGCCTCTGCTGATCAGATATAGCCACCTCTGCACAGACATTCCCGTGCTCTCATTTGGCTCCCACACAGCAGCTAAAGCCCTTTCAGGAGCTGTTAACTGAGTTTGTAGTTGTGAGCACAAGGCAAAAGTTATTTTCTTTATCTTCAGAATGCACTATTTACCCACCATACCAAAAGCTTCAAATGACTCTTGTGTAAATGTTTCCAGAATGGTTAAAAAGTTGGAGTAGTTTTACAGCAGGGGGAAAGGGATTTCATGTTTTTCCAATAAAAAACCCTAAAGGTAGTTAATACCATCTCCAAGAATTTTTGTATTTTTCAATGATGACAAAATTTGCTGAGGGATAAAATATAGGTTTGGAACACACCTGCCCAGGAAGGGAAATTTTGAAGAGACTTCTGCTGAAAGCTACAAATAAAACTGTTCTGTATTCATGACTAAAGAATTTGCTAGCAATGCATACTTAAATAGAAAATTGGTCATGTCAGCTTCTTCTGGCTAAAGAAGGAAAATCGATAGATACATCGCTTATTCCTTCTGTGAATGCAAAGCAAATTTTGTTGAAGGGCTCCAAGTCTCTCTTAACTTGCTAGAACACAAAATTCAGCATTTGCCATAGGAGGAAATTGTAATTTTTGAAATTGTATTTTGGGTCCAGTCTGAGAGGAATATATTTTGAAGCAACTGTAAAAGGTCTGGAGTGGCCGTGGCTGCCCCACCGGACCGGTTCTTGGACCTCATTGTGGCTCCTCATGAGGCTGGACCTGTGCCTACCTTAGTAGTAAATGCATTTTGAAATAAAATACCTCAGGAAGAAAGGAAGCTCAGTTCTGTAGTCCATCTTATCAGTATGGATTTTCCTTAGTTTTTAAGAAACCAAAAAGTACTAAACAATGAGGAGTGAGATTTCTAAATTCACAGAACTTACTGCTTTTATTCAGAGCACCTGCTTTTCACGAGGAAACCACTTTCATATGATAGAAGGCAAAAGCAAAAAATATTTTACTGATTTATTCACTAAAATCTCAAGCTCTTTGAAACAATTCTACAGGGAATGTGCATGGCAAAAGCAAATTCATCTGATAAGTGTCCCACACTTCAGACAGGTAAAAGGCAAAAAATCAAGTCCTGCATTGTTTAAAGTGGGTAAGAAACGCAAGAAGAAATGCATGAGATCACTCTGTGATCTTATAGAGCAAGTCTTGCTTCTGTGCATTGAAAAGAGCCATGTCTGTAATCTGTACCAGCCACAATTCCACAACAAAACAAAGCAAAGCACAAAACACAACAAAACACCACAGACAAACTAACAACAGCAAAAAAAAGAACAAAAAACAGTGTATTGAAAATAGTCCCATTATAGTTAAGAGAAGGCAGGGGAAAACTATTTAATTAAAAGGTTAATGTCTTAGTTTCTGTTTTAATCTTTTCAACATGGTGTCCCAAAATTAACTGTTAACACAAGAATGTAAACTTGTGAAGAAAAAAAAAATAGAATAGGAAACTCAGATATACCACAAAAAAGTTATATTCTGTGCCTTCAATTCACATTCCTGTAATTTTACTATATTCCACTGTGACTGGGTAGTTGCTACTATTTCTACTCTATTAACATTTCTATTAATGAAAGTATGTCTAGGAAAATTTCCCTGCAAGTGCATCTGACCTCACATTGTGACTTTGAGCTCATAAATGTGAGGTTTGTTGCACTGGTGTTGTCTGTTACAACTGGCAGCAAGGGTTGAAGCTACTGATCATTTCAAGATTTGAAAGCAAATACCTGCGAAACGGTTTTGATTTTTAAATTTTTTTCTTAAACCACATTTGCATCTCATTTAAGATAAGAGAAACCCTTGAATAAAGAAAATTTCCTTCACTACAGGGAGACTATAGCAGTCCTTCAGTGTAGCAGTAAAAAAAATTCTACACAAACCTGGGACAAGATCCATGGAAAAAGTTCCTATGAGATGGCTGCAAACTAATCCACAGAGGAGACCATCTGAGCACTGAAAGAGAGAAACAAAAGGTGTTTTTTCCCCCTATCCCTTGAATTTTGCCATTTATGCACCTGTAATCAGCAGCAGATGAGGTTTTTCATGAAGACTGGACAACAAGACAGTGTTTGATAATTTTCCTGGCATTTATATTAAGTGAAAATTTAGAATAAAATTATTTTTAAAAAAATTCAAGACTGTGCATAGATTTGCTAGTCTCTTTAATACTAATATGAATAATAATATTAAATATTTAAAATATCAATTCTAACATCAAGCACCATCAGTAAAATTAATTCCTAATATTTACATTACTGACAAAAGTTGGAGTTCTTATAAAACCAGCTATCCACTAAATTATTACTCCAGCAGAATTAAGTTTACCACATAATTTTAATAAAAGTTGTTCTCATCTGAAATTCCACACTTAATCTTTGATGGAATTAAATGCCAGCCCAGATTTTTCTTTGTATTTGGGGTTTGATTAATTAATTGTTGTTGCTGTGTTGGTTTGTCTTGGGGTGGCTTTTTAAAGTTTTTGAAGTCCTTATTTTGGCATGAATTCACCAAAATATTTGTGTATGAAGAGAGTACTCCATCCAAATTTTGTTTTATTTGATAATTGCTGCATTAAGTACTTTGATAATTTGGGTGTCAGAGAGGTGCTGCAGGGAGAGAAAAACCAAAAAGAAACAGTGGATAAGGAGGGACTGGGCACTACAGGCATTAAAGGTGAGGAATGTTGAAACTGAAGGTGGGGGAAATAATGTTTGAAATTGAGCATGTGAAGGGGAAGTTTGTTTTTTTTTTTTCTTTTTATGTTATGTTATAATGTCCTCTTTCTTTCCACTCCAATTATCAAAGTTTATGTTACCTAACATTAAAATAAATTAAATAAAATTCTCAGGGGTCTTGCTGCTATGCCCATAACATGATGTGAAATTTTTGTTTAGTTTTATTTCTCTGATTGTCCTTGTCAGGTTCACTTCTTTCAGTCTCCTCCACTTGCCCTCACTGTCTTCTGGAAATGTTTGATCATTTTATCACAATCAGTCTTTACAAAGTGCAGTAGCTAATGTTTTCTTTGTAAACATTTTGGTTTTGCTTTTTCCAGTTTGGAACAGGAATGTCCTGTTTAGGAAACAAGAAACCCACAATAGTGTGACTTTAAAATCGATAAATATTCAGTGCTGGAAGGCATCTAACTCTGACTGAGGCAGTTGAAGCTTTAAAACTTTCACAACACTCCCAGTCAGCGATGCAGATCCATCTCCTCTATCTGTCTATCACACCAAGGGATTTGGAAGGCTCTGTCTAGGAGGAGACTTGCTGGTGGATATTTGTCACTTCGAATGTGACTGGTGCTATCAGGGTGTTAACTTTAGTACTTGACAGCATTTCAATAGAAAGCAATATATTTTCAGGCAAGAATTTTATTTGTAGCAAGGAGGATATTTTCTTTTTTTCCAAATACAAAGTCTGTATAGAAAGATTGAGACTTTCTGGAATTGTCACTGGAATAGAATGATAAATACAGGGGCTTGTACCAGTTGTCAAAAGGATTGAAATTTGTGTTGTATCTGCAGCTCCTGGGAGCTCTGGGAGTGACAGAAGGAGCAACTGCACTGAGAGCTGATAAAACACATCCCCGCAGAGCTCTTGCTCCTGAGCCCTTACAGCCCAAGTAGGTAAATCATGACAAGAAAATATTTTTGTAACTATTTTATAGATAGTAGTTAAAAGCCAGATATTTAAGGCCTGCAAACTTTTTATCTGTTACAGGGTTTAAGAGGCTCAGCTCTGTTCAGGTTTCAGAGGACTCCAAATTGAGTCCGAAAACAATTTGCAATTAAATTGTGATTTCACTCATCTTTAAAAGCTAAAAGTTCAGAGAGATTGTCAGAGATTTTAATTCAGTATAAAAAAAAAATGCAATTCAGATTACTTTTTCCTAGGTTTGGCCATGAAATTGTGTGTGTTTAGATAGATAGATGTAGATATAGATATAGATATAGATATAGATGATATAGATATAGATAGATATAGATGATATAGATATAGATATAGATATAGATATAGATGATATAGATATAGATAGATATAGATATAGATATAGATGATATAGATATAGATATAGATTAGATATAGATATAAAGATATAGATATAGATATAGATAGATAGATATAGATATAGATATAGATATAGATAGATATAGATAGATACAGATATAGGTATAGATAGATATAGATATAGATGATATAGATAGATATAGATATAGATATAGATATAGATAGATATAGGTATAGATATAGATATAGATATAGATATAGATATAGATATAGATGATATAGATAGATAGATGGATATACACACATGTGTATATCTCTCTCTGTATATACATATATTTACAGAATTTAATTTTTAACTCCCTGAGAAAACATTTTGAAGTCACGTTTCAGTCTGAGCTCCATCTGTAAGCATTTGTAAAAGACATTAATAAGAAATCCAGCATTTACTTTCAGCTTGTCTGTATAAAAGACTATATGTCTAAAATACTTCAAAACAACAATACTGAGGTGAACTGTATTTATTATCCACTGGAAATCTGCTTTTGATAGAGCCAGAGTGTCAAGGCAGTTGGAATCTTAATCCAGAGCTAGGTTTCAAGGAATCTTTTAATCCAGAGTTAGGTTTCAGGGAAGGAGCAGCACCAGAGGTGCTCTGAAATTGATGTTTTTGCCTGTTGTATTAATATTAATATTAATGGATAAAACCCAACAAAAACAAACAAACAAACAAACAAACAAAACCAACAAAAACCCCCAAACAAACAAACCCACCAAAAAAAAAAAAAACTCCAAACCAAACCAAAACAGAAACAACAACAAAACCCCCAAAACCCCAAACAACCAAAACCACCTTAATATTCAATATTGGTTAGATCTCTCCATTCCCATTCCCTGAAGCAATTTCTGTCATCTATCAGATGTTGGGCTCAACTTTTTTGTAATCAGAGATCACATCCTAGACAATGATTCCAGTAGACATGAGAGGTTTATCTTATATTGTTTTATGTGCTCTGCTTCTCATTCCATTTCTGTCTCAACTTTCACACTTTGTTGTGGAAGAGAGCTACAGAATTTTGTTCTGCATTCTGTAAAACACTTAGGTTTATTTTGCCAAGCTGTAAATCCACCCTAATTACTGAGTTTTTACTTATTTCTTCCTAGTTAAGTTGTTAACTGTGATGTTCAAACATGCCTCCATTGTTGGGTTTTTTCCTATTAAGATAAAAACAAAGCTAATAGGCACTGTGAAAAAAGAAACTAATAGTTGTCATAGGAGGTCATTCTTGCTTGTTTCTTTAAAAATAATCAGAAATCTGGAAAACCTTCCATTATTTGTGAAAGTTTAGCCCAATTATTTTGAGTATAGTCCCTCATAGAGTTTTAACTATACTTGCAGCAATGTGATGGGGATTTAAAATATATCTCTGTATGAGCAGAGAGTATAAAGATTTGAGAAGTTCTGAGAATTTCAGGATCACAGAAGAGCTGGTGTTGGAAGAGACCTTGAAGAAAATATTCCAGTATGCCATGTTGCTCCAAGCCCTGTCCAGCCTGGCCTTGGACACTTCCAGGGAGGGGCAGCCTCAGCAGCTATGGGCAGCCTCTGCCAGGGCCTGACCACCCTCACACCCATGGGGGACTTATAAAAAGAAGGAATAGGGATTTCTTGGATGGGCAGGCAGCCCTCTCAAAGTATCAGAAAGCCATAGAAAGTGTCCCCTTTCTCCAGACTGAATAACCCCATCTCTCTCAGACTGTTGGCTGGGATGGTGAGATCAATAAGAACACAATTTTTATAATGTCAATAAAGTGTCTTTCTGTTTCCAGTGCTGATTTTCTCACTACTTACCTATCTCTAGTGTTCTATGTATTATTTAGCCATTCTACATTGCCCTGGAAAAACATTTTTTTTCAGTGCTAGATAAATACATGGGAAAAAAACCCAAAAAAATCCAACAGGTAGCTAGGTAAAAGATAGGCTCTTTACTGCATTCTATATTTCCTATATTTTTGGAATGTTCATTATTAAGAAAAAAGAACATATTCTTATGAGCACATTAAAAACCTGAATATCCAGTAGATTAATAAGAATAAGGAATGAATGGCTTGTTCTTGTTCTTATGGTGCTAGATTAAATTATCATCACAATATTAGTGTGTTAGATGCAGGTCATGCTAATGGTGGGATAGATTTCTTCAGGAGTACTGGGTTGGGATCTCTTGGAGATAATTGCAAACTTGACAATCAAAGTGTGCATAGACTAAAAGCACATAACATCCACAGTGAATGAAGCTCTATTGCCATAAGGGAAAGAAAAAAAGAAGGGCTCTTAAATCCCCAGTTTGTGTCAAAACCGCTTTTAGCTTTTTTACTTTTTCAGCCTACTTCAGCCTGTTTTTATACTTTTAAATAGCAGTGAAGACAAGGACTTCTGGACACCTTTGGGAGAATTTTTATTTACAAGTGTTTGCAAACTGCTGTCTTTCCTAAAATCCATGCCTTCTGAAACTCTGGGGTTTAGGATGCCTGAATACATCACCCAGCAAATGCACAAAATCCATCAGCTACAGTCCCAAATTCAAAGGCAAACAGCTCCATCTTTTTGAGGTTCATAACCGCCCTCTCAGCACACCCATTCCAGCTCCAAAGCAGAGGATTTTGAATTGTTCTCTCAAGGATGAGTTCAGAACAGTCACATGTGGACTCAAACAACTGCCACCAAAATCAGCAGTGAAGCCAGCACACGCAGGTGTCTGAGCAGTGGCAGGATTGGGAAAAATCCCTGTGGTGACTAAAAAGTCAGGTTCAGTTTTAGCCACCTGTGGGGAATACTAATCCATCCTTTTAAACTGAGGTGCTCAGAGTGACATGGAGAGGAATGGGGGGAAGGAGAATTCCTGGGGGCTCCACTGGTAGCTCAGGGCTATGGTGTCCCACTCCCACCTCCTCCTGGAGGAGGAGGAGATAATGGGAGATGGATCAACACACTTGAAATTATGGTTTCCTCAAGAACTTTCTCTAGGAAATTTTAATTAACTTTCTCTAGGAAACCTAACTGGACAGAGGCAGGGATTCACAGTGCCATTTAAAATCAGGCAAGGGATACACCTCCTTCTCTAGGAGTTTACAAATTTTTCCAGCAGTCTGGAGTAAAGCTTCAGAATGAATTTGCTGGCTGGTGGTACAGATTGCTCCTCTGTTCAACTCCTTTTCTGGTAAGGGTTTTTTTTTTTTTTTTCCCTCTTCTAAAAATGACACAACATTTTTGTGAATGGCACATTAGAATAAAAATTGAACCTTGAGGTGTTAAAATCTAAATTTAAAACTGATGCATAGACAGTCTGCTACCAGGAGTATTCCTTTTGGTTTCAGCTTTAAATCCACATTAATTACACTGAAATGAATAACTGCTTCTAGAGTTGCAGCAGTGGAAGATTTTGCTCTAGTCTTTGCCATATTTTGACTGAAAAATCATAGCCCTGAATATAAGTGTTAAATATTAATATTGAATTTAAATATACATGAAGGGAACTGCTTCCATATGTTCATATTATGAATCTTAATTCCATTTTAGTAGAATGAGCCACAAGGAGTAGGTCTGTTTCACTGTGCCATTAATCTCAAAATGCTGGTAGTGGAATTTAATTGCCTGCATTAAAATTTAAGGCTCACTTTCTATTTCTGTCTTTCAGTGCAATTGGATCTTTTCCCTGGGTTGAAAATGCCAAAACCTATTTACATTGCATAAGGAATATGACCTTACATTTGTGTGGCATCTGCATCAAATTTCATGAGACATTCCCAAAGAAACAGCCCCTAGGTCTGAAATGGAGAGATTTAAGCTGTAGGCATAGGAGAAGGAAAGGAGAAAAGATGTAATTTCTGTGTCATTGAAGTGAATGGAAATTTGAGTTCATCAAAGAGGGCTCAGCAGCAAGTCTCAAGGTAGGCTAAGTCCCCAGACATGGACAGACAGAAAGGAAACCAACTGTAGACAAATAAAGATGGAATTAAAGCACAAGGAAGGATAGCAAAGATGCTTATTTCTCGCTTTTTGAGATGGTAGAGAAAATCAGGCTTGATAGAAAAATACAAGAGCTGCCTAAATTAGCTGCTGAAGATGGGACAGAGTATCAGATGTTGGGGAGCAAAAATTTTGTCACCTGGGATATGAAAACCACCTAAAGTCTGTCTCAGTCCTCCAGATTTACAGTTTTCTGTCTTTTGTGAGTTGGTTTGATAAAGCTCTTTCCTCTTTCCAGCAAACTCTCTCTTCCCATTTCCTCAGCCCATTCAGTCTTCAGGGGCTAAAAAATTGAGACATAGGGATGGAAACAGAAAGGAAGAAGGTGAATGAAATGTTAGTAGTCTGTGCCTGATGCAATTCCAACAGCTTCAGCCTGAATTTTTCTACTGGCTAGGGTTGTCATACTGGATTCATAAAAAAGAGAGGAGAGGAGGGCATGTGAGAATAGAGAAATGAAGAATAAACAGACTCCTTACAAAGCATGATAGAATATAATGCCATAGAACATTAAAATATTACACTTTTTTTTTTTAATTATTTTACTGGACATCAGTGAAAGCTATATCTGCCAATATTCTGAGACAGGTAATATGTTTTCTCAACATATTTCTATGAAATATTTTTTTTTTTCTGATGCTAGCACAGAGTCTGCAAGCTGTTGTTTATTAAAATCCTACAAGTAAATAATAGCAGTAATGAATTTTTTAAAAACTGTGTTCTATCTGAAGATGATCAAACAGAGTTTACCAGGCAGAAAAATAATATTAAAAATGCAAGTAAGAAAACAAAATCAAAATCAATTAAGCAAACAAATCTAAATGGAGCCTCTTAGCCCTCTCTTCTCAGCAGTAAAATTGATCAATGCATCAAGTTTATGCTTTTAAATGGTAATTGTGCTTATTCATTGAAGGGTTTTCTTGACTCTTATTTTCAGTAGTTCCTCAGTTTGTAGGCTGCCAAGCAATGCAATAACATGTTTACAA
>QUSF01000036.1:5754261-5779096 GCA_003676055.1 Chloebia gouldiae | reverse complement strand
CTCCCTGACATCAGGAGAGATTTCTCTCCAGATCTCCTGTTTCTGTTGTTTTAGGGAAGCTCACCATGAGGACCAGGTACATGCCTGGTGAAGATTAGGAGACAAAACTGCTTTCCAGAAATAACAGCACAGCTTTTATGAACATGAGTGTTTTACCACAGCAAGGGAAAATGTTTGGTGTCTTGATTTGAGGTGTTCTTGCCTTCTCAAAAAAACTGTAACACCCTCTAAGAACACAGAGGCTGCTCAGATCAGGGACAGACCCAGGGAGAATAGGATCCTGATATTGGCTCAGTTGCCTAATCAGGGAGATGGCATAGCACAAAAACATCTAGGATAATCCAGCAAAAACATCATCCAAGTAATTTTCAACAAATTGTCCCTCATATGTAAAAACTGAAGTTTTGTGGAGCCTTTTGCATTGTCAAGATGGAAAAACGAGAAGTAATGTGGCTACACAAAAAAAAAGTAGGCGTTGGTTTTTAGTCAAAAAGATTCACTTCAAACCTTACTGCTGTATCACTGAGTCAGCTTGCAGAAGATTTAAGAATGGTATTGCAATTTGTTGCTTCAATGGACACAGAAATTTAGAAACTGCAGAGAAAATGATTCTTGCAGTTCTTGTCTTAACTTTGTATTGTGAGAAGGTTGCATTGATATCTGTAGCTCATGACAGCAGCTTCCATTACTCTACTTACAGTCAGAATTATGCAACAAGAGAAAATAACCACAGTTACATTAAAACAGTTTTTAAAAGGCCTTTGGTGAAGAAAGGACTGCATGGTTGGAATGTGAATATTCAGTGGCTTTAACCAGTTAAAACAGCCCATTCTGCTGTGTTCTGGTGGTGACTGTGTCCTGCAATATTTGTGGATCCATTAGCCTATATATACCTGCAGATCAGATAGCATTACACCTAAATCAAGTTTTCACTTGTGCTGTAACACTTATTTCAGTCTCTATTCAATTCACACACTCACTAAAGCTTTACTATAGTGTTGAGAAGGACAAGTAAAAGGCCAAAATTCAATCAAAATGTAGGAATATTTTGGTGTGATGAAAAATTACGAAAAACAGCCTTTTGATTTGGCAAGCTAAGACTGCTAGTGCAATCTTACCCAGCTAGAGGTCTACTATAGAAATGCAAGGGGTATTTTATGCAGTAAAAGTGAAAGCTGACTGGCACAATAAATATGTCCAGTGCTTTAATCCTAATTATCAATGAAGACAGTAAAGCTTTCACTGAGCATGAACCCCAGGCAAGGAAATCAATCAGTTTACAATAACTGAAAAATATGTAAATACTCTTCTTCCAATGCATTTGAACATCTTGCTAGAGCATAACAAAAAAATATTACCAAACCACCTCTTACTCCAAGAAGAATGTTATTAAAACCTAATAGACACATGTGTAGCATAACTGACTATGATAATTAGAATTTCCACAAGGCCATTATGCCCAGAAAACAACTGTAAACATGGAATGTTTTATCATAGCAAGTAATATCCACTTGTGTCAGCATCTTGCATAAGATGAGCACTTCAATAATATTCTGATTATACTTCCACCTACTAATTTGGACACTGGGAGAGGGGAAAAAAAACAAGGGCGGGGTGAAAAGTTTTAAAGACAGTTTAAATGATTTTTTACTCGACAACGAAAGTATGACTTTGACACTTACCTTCAACTCTCTTCCTCATTCTTTCTGCATGAGAAACTGTATTTCTGCAAAATCTTGTACCATTTATATTTTTTGTATTTCAGCCCACAAACAGAAAGAAAACTCTATATTTGCAATACCTAGTAAGTAGTAAATGGTATTTTTGTCTCAGTAAGATAGAAGTCCTTTTGCTCTTTGTTCTCTGTCTTAAACTTGATTTGCAATTACCTTCTCAGCTGAGCACCAAACACATTTTTCCTCCTCGACTCCATTCCCTGAGTAGGTGCTGAGCAATATTTTTAACAAATTAAATTGCTAACATCAGCCCAGACTCTGAGGGAGACAGATAGTCCTAGTCCTCTCGAACTATCACTTGCTTCTGTTCTCTAATTGCAAAATATACTTCAGTGTCTCTTTTCCCTACTGCTCTGTAAAGGTACAGTGTTATTATGGTCCTGGGCAGCCTCCTCCTGGTCCTTTGGCTTCCTACTCCAGGAGGCTTCTGTTGGTGACAAGACATTTCACTGTGGCTGAATAGAAAGTGAGTGATTATAACATAATATTTTACCTTTTTGTTTTCTTTAAATACTTGTCTCCCAGACAAGAATTTTAGCCTCAATGTGTTGAGACTTCACATCCTCTTCCACTGGCACCCCATGGAATTCAGGAGGCACCAGAAACCATGTGGGTTCCTGAAGACACAAACCTCACAATGCTCTGTGGTCTATAATTACAGCAAGGCAAAACAAAGGCACAACTATGTTTAGGTGCTCTACCTGGATTTAATAGTTCCAATTAAAAACCTGGTATTTCTGAGGAAAGGAAACAAGAAGTTGAGAGCAGGCTTTAGAAACATCTTTGTTGTAAAACTTTCTAGCAGCCAAATGTTTCTTCCTCATCTCCTCACCTAATACCCTCTCCCTTCCTCGCTCCCTGTCTCTTTTCTCCCCCACCACCTCCCTCTTTCCCATTCTGTCAATATCATTATAACTCATGCCTCATTTAGCCCAGTATATTGCATTAGGCTTCTCACAGGATCAAGCAACATAAAAATTAAATCTCAGGCTCAGTTCATGCATTGCCTTGCCTTCATTTTTCTGTAAGTGAAGCTGGTGCCCTGAGAGATTTCTGTCTGAGTTGCAATGCTGCAGAGTGCAGTATCTCATTATCCACCCAGCAGGTTTGCTGTTAGCAGGGTAGCACTGCCTTCTTTGCATCGACCTGCTTACCAAGTTGCAGTTCCCTGCAGTGACAGTTTTGGTTCTGAATCTATGGCTGAGCAAAACAAGTGTAAGCATTTTTTTTTTTTAAAGCTAGCCACTTTTAAAAATAATCACCTCAATTTTCTTAAACTATTTTATGTACAGGCATCTAGCAAAAAAACTAAACTCCTTTTACATGGTCAACATTCAGGACAATCCTTGCACAGACACTCTGTGTAGAATTATGAGATTATCCACTTTAGAACCATTAAGAGTACAAACACTTTGCAAATTGTAGTCAACCTCAGCACTGCTCTCCAAAGCAGAATGGCAATTAAACTGTATTCTACAGTGCAATCGCTACTACAATTTAAATATAAAAGCATTTGCAGCATGTAGCAGCATTTGGGAAATTTATATGTACCATGATGCATTATTTAAAGTGCCTGAACTAAAGCACCAAGAACATATTTTTATGGTGTTAGGCATGAAAGTTTTCAAGGTTATGGAAATGTCTGCTTTACTATAATTGTGTAAGTCTAGTATGTACCCAGAAAAAGCACAAGAAATAGGAAATAATTCTGTGACACAGCAGTTTGTCTTTTCTAACTTTGCCCACAAGCTGAAACAATTGGTGCACCTCAAACAACACATATGTCTTGCTTATATATTTTAACACTTATTCCTATTCTTATTTTACATATGTATTTCAATTAATAAACAACACTTTCACATAGGTGGCGGACAAGATAATATGATAATTATCATGTCTACCTTTATTACTGCTTGTTACCATCCTCACATGTTATATCTAGCACCTCAATGTCCCTGTGCTGTGCTGCTCACAGAGCTCACACTGTTCCTACAGATGAAGCACTGACCAAGACCCTGCAGTTCCTGGCTCCATTTCCCTCACAGAGCATCACCCTGACAGCTCCACCACCAGTGCCAGAGCTCACCAGGCCGTTTTCCCCTCTAGAACCCAAAATAGCTGCCGAACTGGCTCAAAATGGGGAAGGATTTTGGTGGGGAGTGGTTGAATATATGCCTACAAAAAGTATATCATCAGTTTCTGGTCATGGAGAGAGTTAGATGTCAATAGGTACCTCTGTTTCCATAACTAGATTTCATACATTTTAAATCTATTTCAATGAACTTGACAACTTTTAATTATTTAAATTCTTCTTGCTAAACTTCCATTCTTCCTTGCAAATTCTCAAGTGATGAAAACCTGCTTGTGATCTCACTTTTTTACGTATTTTTACATCCTTTTAATGTGTTTCTTGTATTTTTCACTTCAGAAAGGATTGATTTTTTTTTTTAATTCCTTTTAACAAAACCAGGATTTTCCACTGTCACGCAAAGAATGTTACTGCCTCAAGGCCGTTTGCCTTTTCAGCAGTTCACCACTGTCATACAGCAAATTGTTCTGCTCTTCTCATCTACTGTTTCTAGAACATTTGCAAACAGAAAAGGAGCCATTGTGCTTTAGTGCTTTTCATGAATGCCATGACTAGATAATTTGATGGGAAACCTATTCTTACACATACCTGAAATAAAAATGTGCAGGATTTTTAAAAATTTGTTTGGGGGGATATTTCTCCTAGCAGGGACTAAAATCTTTTAAAAATACCCATAACCAATGAAGTATTTAATGAATTGTTTGGTTTATTATTAGGATATGTGCTTCTAATGTTGAAAATAGGTGGGTTTTAATAGATAAGGAGAATGTAAAAAAATAGGAGACTGAGCTGCATGTTTTGTATGTTTTGTGCAAGTACACCTGTGCTGCATGATCACATTTTACAGGGCAGTAGTTTTCTTGCTGGAATGCAGTAAATGGGAATTTGACCCAATATGTTTTCATGCTGAGGATCTCAGAATGTCATGAATGTTACTCCTTCCATAGGGAAATGTGCAAAGATCTCCCTGACAGTGACAGGAAAAGGGCCCTGTCAAAAAAATGGAATAATTTAGAGTAATGCTAGGGCACTAGCAACAAAGGCAAAGATGTCTTGATTGCATGGACAACTTTCAAGATATAAGCTGAGAACTTAACAGACAGGAAGAATTAAATTTCTTTTGTCATGGGGACACTGAGATTAAAACAAGGCCAATTAGGCAAACCCTGTTTTTATGGGTGGGTTGTGCTTATTTTCTTAATTTTGTTTGTTTGTTGTTTTGGTTTTGTTTGCTTCTGTGTGGTTTTAGTGGGGTTCTGTGTTTTGGTTTTTTTTTGTTTATTTGTTTGTTTTTGTGGGTTTTTTGGTGTTATTGTTGTTGTTTTTTAAATGTTTTAGTTCCTTTTGAATTTGGGGTGTATTGGCTGCGAATATGGATGTGCAGATCATTTGACGTGATGAGATATAGGACTCAGTTCTGGGTTCTGTGTCCTGGCAGCCCAGGTGTGGAGCTAAAGCCTGAACACACACACCCTTTTGCTGAGGAATTTCTGCTGCTCCCTGGATTTTGACTGCATTCAAATGCTGCTGGACAAATCAGTGACTCTCCTTTGCTTTTAACAGTCAGGAAGAAGGAAAACAGAAGAGGAAACAAAGATTGGTGATACAGTGTTGTACAAAGGCTCTGTTTCTGCTCAGCATTTAAGGGCAGGCTGATGCGCACACAGCTGGGATGCTCTTAAATGTGTTTAATTCTTAGCTTAATACAGCATCCATTGTTCCCTCAAAGCCTTTCATCAGGCATTATCGCTCAGACCCATCATCCTCAGGTGTTTGTGAAGGGGACAGTTGCTGTTGGTGAGGCTGTAAACATTGTAATTTCCCAAGTAAAAAGGTCTCAATATGCATCATGCACAAGTGGTTGTGCGGGTGGTTGCACAAAAAAAAGATCAAAAGACAAAAATGCAAAGGTCTAGTCCTGACATCACTATAGCACTTCCCATAAAAGTTAGGATCGTGCTTCAAATCCACTTATATTTTGCAGCTTAGCTCTGCCTTTCATGAGCAGTTCCCAGGACAGATCAATCTAAAAAAATTATTCCTTAGAAACACCAGCTTCTGTGTACATGGCTGAATTAATTTTAAGAACAAGAATTGAAACTTATCCAGGTGTCAGAAACACAGGCCTTATCTTCTCAATGTGTTTTTCTCCCAGAAGAAAATCATTCTCTATTGAGGAATATTTTGGCTCTGGGAACTGAAATGAGAGAGGAACAACTTGTGGGAGTGTCCTGTTTCATCAAAACTGGCATAAAGGAGTTAACATCTCCAGGCTGTAAATGCTATTCCTTTCTCAAAATGAAGTCAAAAGAAATTGAACTGTTAATTGAAAAGCTTATCTGATTCAATGCTTTACAATGCAGTTTAATTAACAAAATCCTCCTTTTCTGTTGCTGTTTGGATTGATCTATAGGTTTATATCACTTGTTGCAAAAGCAGAACAGGGAATGAGGTAAAACACCACAGTGTAGGAAACCTACATGCTGCAGTGGGACAGAGTTATCAACTGACTGGGACAGGAATTCAGGCAGTGCTGACGAGATGGAGAAGTACAGATCCTACCTGACTGGTCCAAAACTGGCCCTGGTGTCTCAGCCACCAAGCTCCACTAGCCCAGCAGCTTCTGCCTGCAACCTCTCATTGTGTTAGACTAAAGGACCCTCAGTTCAGAGCCCCTAAATTCTTCCTCACCAGAACAAGAGCTGACATGCATTTTCTCTGTTGATAAACTGATATGAAATCCCACACCAATCCTGCAGACATCAACTGACTATGGCAACTGAAGGGGAGAAGTCCCAGTTATTCGAGGGAGATCTTAGTTTCTTACCATTTTCTTCTTGCATATTTTTTTACACACAGCAATTTCAGTTCCCATAAGCCCTAGGAATAATAAAAAGAGGCGGAAAAAGGAAAGGAAAACCTTAAAGATACTAAAGACAACTCTAAATTTCTCCAACCTAATCCACATCAATATTGTGGCAGGATTACCAGGATTTGTAGAGTTATGACCATAATATCCACCAAGAACAAAACAATATATTACTGTTACTGTCCTTGTCAGCAAAACAAAAAACTCTGGCCCTCAAAGAAAATGTTGTCTTGAAAGACTGTGCATTGGGAGTTTTGTGGAGAACTGTTTTCTTATGCAGTCTTTACACTCCATGTGTCTGGAGGGAAGGTGGAAGCTAAAGCAGTTAAAGGAGCCTGCATATCCATCTTCCCTCAACAAGAGGAGACAAATCTGTGCCCAGAGCCCTTCAGATGACTGCTGGAATGCACCACAGCCAAGCACGAAGTCTGAGACTGTGCTTCACTCCTGTGGAGTCTGACTTCTGAGTTCTTTAGCCTCAAAATACCGTATCTTCTGCTCCCAGCGTTCCTCACACCCACGAAATATTTTTATATTACATTGAAATACTGTCAAGTCACTTGACGCTGCTGCAATGACAAAAACTGACTCAAAAAGTATCTCAGCTGGATGGGCTGAGTCTGCTTCCTGTGGCTTCTTTCAACACAATTCCTGTGGTAGCACAACACCTGTAACCAGTTAAGTGTTTTAGTTTAAGTGAGATTTCTCTCTAAATATTAGTGATCTTAATCTGACCCATAAACTCTATTAACATATTTCTGCTGGTAATCCATAGCCTGAAACTTTAGCAATAAATTCAAATTTGGTTATCCTGTTACTATTATCTGGAAGCATTATAAGTTTGCTGTGTATCATAACAAAAATGTTGATTTATTTCCCAGAAGTTATGCAGATCTTTTTCAGATAAAAAAACATGTGTTGCACATCAGTTCTTAAGACAGATAAATCTTCAAGGGCTGCTAGCCTAAACCAAGCATGGAGGGTTTCACACATCTGCTTACTCTCAGTCAGGTAGTGCTGATGTTTTGGATAGCAATTATCGCCACAAACATGGAAATCTCCTTTGAGTGACTCATAATTAAATGAGAAATTACAGTGCCTTTTAGTGGACAAAAAAAAAAAGTTTTGTGATAAATACTTTTGAGGTCTTTATGTGCAATATGTATTTCTCAAGATGGTGACACTATAAAATTGATGTATTACAAAAGTTTGATGGTTATTTTTTTTGTTCTGGCCCAGTTTTTCTATGACTGTGGAGGGACATTTTTGAATATTAACCTCCTTGGGAATAAAAATAATGATCTGGCAGGTAAGTACTTCTCCTCTCTTGCCCTGGCACTCATATGTTGACATAACAGCCAAATATACAGGGAGTTTTCAGATGTGTAAAAGAGCAGGTGGAATGCAAAAAAAGGGGAAGAACTGAGCTCATTTATTTATGTGCAGAAGCTTGTAAGTAAAGTAATGAATTAATCTGTCATGTAGATAGCAGAGCTAAGGCAACAAAGTGTGTATAAGATGTTCATTATTTTCCAGAAACAAGATATTTAGATATTAACCTGTATTCTATAGCCATATAGGACACTATATGTCTATAGAATACAGGTTAGAGAAATGTAATCAGTTAGAGAAACTGATCTTGCAGGACTGTGTTGGACTTGAAAGAGGTATGTAACACCTGTTTTGTGTTGAGAAGATATAGATATCCTGGATTAGATGCAATAATAATTGCCCAAGATTTTACTTGTATCATCACACTTCCCTGAGCTGTTGTAGGTAGGACCAGTCCAAATGTTCTCACATACCACTGGAACTGAGAATTGCTGAGGCTTGGAGCCGTCATTAATCCCTCTGGGGTTTTGTTTTACATTTTTTTTTATAGTTGGCTCAGACAAAACTCCAGTTTCCATCTGTCTTTTCATCTGCAGAGATGAGCTGTAAATCCTCTCTTTGCCTGCACTGCCAGACCAATGCTGAGAAGTCCTAAGACCACATCACTGGAAGCTTTGAAGAAAGGAATTGAGACAATGAATTTCACTAAGGATTCTAGAGAAAGTACTGTGTGAGTGAGCAGTGGTTCTACCAGTCCTATAATAGCCTGTGTTGCTATTAAAAACAAACACAAGCATTTGGTATGAGCTGATTTCCCAGGAGCTGGTGAATTTCATTTATAGATACAATCCATAGCTGTAATTGGAGAAGCTGTTTCAAACACAGGTAAAACCTAGGAAAAATCCTCATCCACTATTACAGGACAATTTCTATGCCAACCTGAGGTGTTGCATAATATTCGATACAACAATTGTTGTGCAGAATATAAGATAAGCAAACATGCCAGAGGCAATGAACTTGCATTTAATATTCTTATATATATATTTATTTATTAATATTTTTCTTTATAAGCTTGCTTTTTTTAATCTACATTCAAATCTTCAGCTTTTCCTACCTATCAGTGCAACAAGAGACACAACATTTTGGAACCATTTAAGTGCTCAACACAGTTTTGTGTAGCTTTCTTTTATATCCCAGACATGAATATCTTTAGTGTGAATCCATTCCCATTGTCCCTGAAAAGTACAGGAACTTTTCCATGACAGAAATGTGAGCAGAACTGCCTTTTTTATAAAGAACTGAGGTTTTCTGGGAGTCAAAGCTGAGGTATGGGACAGCTTTAAGATTAAAGCACAATAAATAAATTAAAAGCAGCTCGAGGAACTTTGCCCATTTTTCACAGTAAGGTTGGGCATTAAGTTATTCTCCTCTCCACAGCTCTTTAATCTTTGTTCACAAAACATATGAAATATTTTTCATGTATACCTCTCTGAGGAGATGCAGGTCCATGTAGATCTTACAAGGAAGGTTCCAGGCATTTCCTCTGGTCCTGAAATGACATTTTTTCCTGAATGAAACTAGAACAAAATAGTGGTAAATGCGCCTAAGCCCATGTGCATGAACATTTACACCTAAATTCTGAGCTGTGATGGCTTAGGGTCAAAATTCAAGCTTTCACTGTAGGTCTAATTCTGCACATTATGGCATTGATAATAAACAACAATAACTAGTCTGGTGATCAGTGCTTCTAAAAAAATATTACTTTTATGCCATGATTTCACTCTCTGATTCATACAAATTCTGCACCAGCAGCATGATCAACTGATGTTTAACATGAGATCACATAATCTTATCTTGAATGAAATGAAACAGAGATTTAGGTTAATAGAAGACCCCTGTTCTTTTTTTTCACCTATGCTAGAAAGATTTCTCTGAGCAAACAAGGGAAAGCAGCAAAGTATAAATTTTCTCTTTGCTAAGTAAAAATTAGTTTCTTCCCAAAATTATGTGTTAGGGCATTGGAAAGAAAAATAGTGGATTCTTCTTTTTTACTGGATATAAATGAGCACATTTGTATTCCAGCAGAGAAGATTAAGCTGTGATTAATTCAACAGGGCATATACTAAACAAATTATGGTCTGTGTAAGAAGAAAGCAAACAAAGGGACTAACAGTTTCCAAATAAATGCACATGCACAAAGGCCATGGATGCCAGACTGAAACACAGGACATGAGAATAAATCCACGTTCATTGTTCTTGTCCCACAGCTGCCAATGTCCTGGATGTGATCGGACTCCAGCATTTGTGGATGTCTGTCTCCATCTCTTGAAGTCTCTGAAGTCTCCCCAGGGAGCTGGGACACAGCCATGACCCAGGAGCACAGCCTGATCTTGTCCCCTGGCTAGGGACACAGTGGCCACTGCAGTTTTTGGCCCTTTTAAATTAAGGGTGGGTTTGGATTGATTATGTAGCTGGATGTGCCACCTGGAGTGGGGTAAAACAACTCCAAGTTTGTTATTTGCAAAGTTACCAGGGGTGGATGGGGGTGGGGGGGAGGCATGCTGTGTTTGGTGTTGAAGTACCTGACTCATCATTGCTAAAGTTAAATGTCCTGAGGAAGAACAAACTACCTCTTAAAGTACCTGATAAAGGAACCAACAAGTTACCAACAACTTACCTAAAAGCTGCTGAGAGGACACAGCTGGCCTGGAGACATAGGATAGGCAGTGTTAACTTTACAGTTTCCACTCTTTAGTATCAGGGACCTCCAACACTCTCCTTCCAGTGTGGAGATTCCTCCTTTCAGCAGGGATGTCACTCAAGGTCACTCCCTGAGTCCCTGGGATTGGCCCATGGTCATTGGTGTGGATGAGCAGCAGGAATAACTACTCAATTATTGGTTTTTGCTAGTTTTAATATTGCTTCAAAAATAGTGCATTATACTAGTAGTTATAGATACATATGCTGTGTAGTAAATAATCCTGGTTATCTTTTAGTCTAATCGTTACCATAATCAAGTTAAATAAATTATTTTGTCTATATTTGGTGTGCCATCCTTAATGCTGAAGGACAAAGTCACATAAAGACTCAATTATACCTATATAATTCTTTAAATATAAACTGTTGCCTAAGTCTCAGACAAAGATTGGTTGCAGCCACACCCAGACATCTATCTCAGAAGGAGTTTAGACAGCCAAGGGGTTCTTTCTGCACCTTATGACCCAATGGAAAATTTTCTGATGTATTCTATCTGCAGCAGCTGTTTGCCTACACTTTAGGTTAAACTTTGAAGAATGGTTTCTGCCTCTGCTGGACTGGGTTTGGGAGCTGGGCTCAAGCAATGCGAGCCTCCTGGGGTGGGGGAGGGTTGGTTTTGTTCACAAAATTGTAGAGAACTAAAAGAGAAAGAGTGGTAAAATACAATCACAGAATGGTTTGGGTTGAAAGCCACTTTAAAGGCCACCTAGTGCAACTTTCCTGCTGTGACTGGGGACACTTCCACTATCCCAGGTTAATCCAAGCCCTCTTCAGCCAGGTCTTGTATGCTTCCATGGATGGAGCAGCCACAGCTTCTTTGGACAACCATTGCCAGGGCCTCTCAACCCTCACAGGGAAGAATTTCTCCCCAATATCCCATCCAACTCTGCCCTCTGGAAGTGGGAAGCCGTTCTCCCTTGTCCCATCACTCCAGGCTCTTGTTCAAATTCCCCTTCCGCTCACCTGAAGACCCTTTAGGCACTAGAAGGGGGCATAAGGTCTCCCTGGAGCCTTCTGTTCTCCAGGCTGAGCACCCCCATCCCTCTCAGTCTGTCTTCATACTGAGGATCTCCAGCCCTCTGACAACCCCTGTGAAAAATATCTTCCAGACCTCTCAAGAGTGTGCAGAAAGTCAAAGATCCATGGATTTTCTGTTGTGTGACGTCCTTTTCTAATCCAAAAAAAGAAAGATTTGCACCAGCACAATGGCATTTATTCATTGTGGGTAAATGGTGACATTTCACTTCCCTACAATTCTGGAACTGAAACTTCTCTCACAGGTCAGTAAGTGCAAATAACCTGGCCTTTTCCTTTTCTCTCTGCTACTGAGATAGATTTCTATCCATTCACATTTGCTATTGCAATCAGCTTTACATTGACCAAGGGAAAACTGGCTGCAGTGAAGCTGGAGTTTGCATTTAACCTCAGAGAAATATCTCACATATCACAGACAAACTAAAAGAGGAAGCCATGTTTATATTATTAATTTTTTATCAAGAATACTTATAACAGATGAGAGAGCTTAGCTCAGATACTATTGCGAAGTTGTACAAGAAATCTTACTGACCAGAGAAAGAGAAAACCCCAAAAAATACAAGGAAGCTGGAGGAGAAATGCTCCTGAATGCAGAAATAACTGGAGCATAATTTTTGCCCATTATATCTTTATTTTAATTACAGCATAAGCAACACAAAAATAGAAAGCATAAATTGGAACAGTCCTTTAGCACCCACATACTTTCTTATCTGGATTTACCATCAGGAATCAGAACTGGGTTAGTTCATTGTTCCTGAATTTCAATGCACAAAAGGTACTGAATCAGGTTTCAAAACGAGTGAGGATCCCACAAGCCCTAACTGGCTCTTTATTTAGCAAATGCATAGCTTAAAATTAGGCATGTTTTCAAGTGCCTGCCTGAATCATTACCTGCTGCTCAGCAGTATCAGATTTTCTAATCTAGTCTCAACATAGGGGGAAAAAAAAGAGGGGAAAGATTTGAAAAATGTCATCCTTCTTTTAGACTTGACTTCCTGTAATTAAAAATACCCTCATTTAACTTATTTTGCTTTTATGGAATCCAAGAGATTCTTGGATTATTGGACAAAAGCTTTCCATATAAAATAGAATAGGAGCATAACACCACTTAATCAGCTGAAAGTTTTATTTGGAAATTAATTAATTTTCATAATTTGTCTTGAGAAATGTACTAATCAAGGATCTGTTCTGTGTTTTTTTTAGGTAATTATTATCAATTAAAAGGCAAAATAACTGGTTATTCCTGTCAATAGAATCATTATTATATTCATAATTGCCATTATAATTATTAACATTTACCTCTTCCTCTCTCATTGTCCAGTAAAATCCTGTTCCTTAGTACATTTTTCTGCTGTTTCCAAAGATTGTCCATACTCTGAAATTCCTTAAAAGAGAATTAGCAAAGACCTGCAGTGATCATCTCTGCCTTTCGATTTCCAATAGGAATTCAGTTGTACTTAACAACTTGTAGAGAGATAAAAGTTTAACCTCATGAAATAAACTCAATCAATCAGGTATAGGATTAACACTAAAACCAGCTTTTCAAATTGAAGCAGGAAAAGGAGTTTGGTGGAGGCTGCTCTTATTTTGTGGGTTTAATCCTTGCTGATTGTGGCAGACGTGTTTAAGAAACAACTGGACATGACTTTTAGTGCCGAGGTGTAATTGACAAGGTGGTGTTTGGCCAAAATCTGGACTCCATGATTTGGAAATATTTTCCAGCCTTACTGATCCTATGATTCTATGTCTAGCTTATATATCAGTTTTGAAAACAAATACCGAGGGGAAAAAACATCCACATATCCAATTATTTTTGATATAACTACCTTACACCTGGATTTCAACATGTTATTTGTTTTTAAAAACAGACACCTTGCCAGAGAGAATTAAAATCTATGAAGATTCTAGCCTGCAGTCTATAAAGGATTATTGTGAGACTGGTGCCTTTGAAAATCAACGCCATAATATTGATGATAAAACTGGAAGTTTTGTTGCTAACTTCCATATTTCTAAGTTTTAAAGAAACCTTCTACCTTAAATCAAAGAGCCAAGGTCCATCTCTCACAGTGCAGGGAGGCTCTGGGTATGTGCCTGCTTTGCCCCATGTATCCATGTAAATTAGCAATAAGTAGTGTTTGTGTAAAATAGACATGTTATATATATATATGTATATCTATACAGCCAATAAGTTGGTATGGTACTATATTGTTATAAATGTAATAGATAGTACTATATTAATAGTATCTCATTATTTGACAGTCTTCACTCTAATGCATCAATCAAAGCATTATTGTGTATTATTACCCCTCTCTGGGGCACACTCATGAGGGACGCATATCTCTTTCCAGCTCATAACTGAATTAATGATAAAACAAAACCTGATAAAATGGTAGGAATGCAACAAGAAACAAATAAAATATGCTCAGGAAGTGATTTGACAGGATTAAAACATCCCTCAGGAAGTATAGGTCCTCTGTGGGCAGTTGTGGAAGTCACAGGCAGTGGCCTTGATTTATCCTCTGGGATAGGGCATGTGTCTATATATTTATAGATGAGTTAAAAGTGTCACCAGGAAGCTGTAGCACCAGGAGATTTTGAGAAATTGCTCTGACACAGTCTTGTCTAGGAAAGAGGGAAACATATGTATTCCCAGCTATGTTGAGGAATTATGTTTTAGTGAAAAAACTTCCTTCCATGTAGAATGAAAAGTTAGGGAAGGAAGGTCTGGGTCTTTTGTGTGGCTTGGCATTTCCAAACATCCCACATCAAAACTTTACTACCTTATCTCCCATGTCCCTGTTGTCCTTTCCTGAGGTATGAGTAAAATAAGTGTCTTAAACTATGCATGCCTTCCATTTTCCTCTCTTCCCACCACTGTAATCAAAGCAATCAGCAATTCACATGCAGGGGAGATTTCATCAGATTTCTGAAGAAATTATCGGAAAAAAAAAAAAAAAAAAAAAAAAAAAAAAAAAAACAGATCTTAAGTTTTCCAGAAAACTCGTCTCATAGAACACCGCTTTTCCAACATGAGCTGCAACCTCAGGTGAAAATCCTGCAGTTTAAGGAAATCTGTTAGTGAGTTGCAGTGTAATGACTAAAAATGTCAATATGCCAATATATCAAATGCATTCACAGCAAATGCATTCACAGCAGATTCTTAACTATGATGAATATTCCCAAGAAAAGCCTTCTCCTTGTAAGAAAATAGAAAGTTCTAGCTAAATATTTCCTTTAAATAATTTGAATATAACAAATAATTTGAATAACAAATAATTTGACGTTATCAACAGGTTTAAATGAGTTGCATCCACTTTTCTTGTTTGTAAATGGTATTAATAGCCACATCAAGGAGAAAAGAGACAGTGTTTAGCATGGCATTAAAAATGCTGGAATTTGTTGTTGCTATTCAGTACAAGGAGAGATGTTAAAAGTTATTTCTAAAGGTTATTTACTCAGGACAATGACAATATTAATTATATTCTTGGGATACTCCTTCATTCTTATATACTTACCTTTTTGTGAGTCCTGACAGGGGTTTTGAAAAAGAAACTAATATTGAACAGGGGCCAAAATGGCAACACAAGAGAAGTTTCTTCTCTAATGTTTTTAGCTTTTAATTACGGTCATATGCAGCCATTATTTTCTAAAGATACAGGACATGTTTCAACTAGATTGACTAGCGAGAAGAAAAATAATCACATTTCAGGCAAAACCAACACTTTTGCACATCTCAGAAAGTCCAGACAAATCAAAGATTACCAGTTGCTGTAGGAGAAATGTGGCTTTCCTTTCAAAGAGGTGAGAGTTTAATTTTGTTTTCCTTATCAGCATGTAGATACGGTCTCTGTGTTATGAGTACAACTTCCATAGGAAGATCAGAAAGGTAAAAAACTCTGCTTCAGTGATGTTTCTCTCATTTTCAAGGCCCAGTAAAAAAAACCAAGAAATCCAAAGGGCCATTACCATATCTGAGTGCATTTTCCTTGTGTATGCAGACTTGAAACATGAGGGATTAAATAGAGTATGAATGTCTGGGGACACTGTGGCACTGTCACCGTCACACCTGGATAACAAACTGCATAAGCACCACCAGCAATCACATTTGGTGCAGTTCCTTTTGTCAGGCTTGGTTTCAGAGTTTTCCACACCCTTCAATGTTTCCTACCATGGGCCTTGAACCTGAAGAATATTTTCTTGTCTGATTCTATCTTTTGCAAACACCTGGGAGTGTAGATAGTCTGTATGAATGTTTTCTAGGATGGAAACAGGAAAATAAAGAAAACTATTGCTCCTCAGCCAGAATACATGTTAAGTACTTCAAGGTAAGCACACATTATGCCTCAAGGCACCTGCCATGACAAATTTCTGCTCATTCTTGGTCATCAGAAGGTTCACCTTTTTATACTGAGATAGATGTAAGTTCCCAAAGAAACAAAATGCAGAAGCTGGAATAATTTTCAGTCTCCTTTCAAATGAACCTGATAACATGAAATTAATTTGAAAGAAACTTCAAATTTTATAACTAACTTAAAACCTGAGGCACCAGAACAAATGCAGGTCTCTCCTACTACTGAAATACATAAATAATGTCCACCCTATCAACCCTACTAGGTTAATTCTTCCTCTGATAGAAAGTTAAACAGAGAAAATACAAAGCTACACCATAAAATCAGGAACACTAAAAGGGATGTAAAGTTTCTGTTTAAAAAACTTCCAGCTAAACCATTATTAGGATAACTTCTCATACAAAGGATATCCTGTACATGCTGATGGACGCAGGCTGCTGTTGAAGGCAAGATACCAAATCAGGCAGCTGCCCTGACTTATGGCCCATGGAAAAGACAGAGATTTATATTCTGTTCTTGGAACAGTTTCAACTGCATTAATTTTTAATCAGTCAGGATATTAGTTCTCTGCATAGGCATTGTCCTCTGTCAGTATTTAATCAGTTTGACTCTGTTTATGAACTTTTTCTGCAGCTCTTCAGATGCAAGTGGCATGCAGACTGTATCACAATTTAAATCAGTCTAATTTTCATACAATAGAAATATATATCAGCCATTTTGATCTTGATTTAGCCTTCGATGGTTGCAGGCTGAGCACACCCATGTCTCCCCATCAATACCAATGGCAACAGATCCATAGGGCAATATACATTAGAAAAATCTTGACAGCACTCAACCAAAAAAACCCCAGTGATTTCTCAGAATTTTTGATAATTCTGGTTATGTTATTCATAGAATTAAATCCAAGATACAAATGAAATGGAGATAAATTCTCCCACCCTATTAAAATTTTGAGCATCTCACATTTCTTTATCTCCACTTAAAAAAAATTAATTCAATTTAAAAAAAAAGCAGAAGATCTTTAAACAATTCAAGCAAAAGACAGTGAAGTTCAGTCTGCAGAATATTGGAATATTTCTTATCAGAATACAACAATTTAAGCAATTTCCCCTTTCCTACCTTTTAAAATTCTGCTTCCATTATGAAAATATTTTATTGTAGCTATTTTTTTTTCTCTAATTTCCCTCTCTGTCAGCTGTATTCAGTACCTCCTGAATAATTTTTTCCAGGATCAAGTTTAAAAGCCAGATCATCAAGCTCATCAAACTACAGCCACGCATTTGCTTTATACAATAATGGAAGCATTATAGCAATTTTTCCTTCCCTCTCAGGAGCATGATAAATTGTAGCTTTGCACTGAAAATTGCCTTTGAACAGAATGGTCTACTCTGACATGAGCAGCCCTTCCTGTGTGCACATAGAGTCGTACCTGCTGTCTCTGCTGACTGAAATAAATTACAAGTAACTCATCAGTGCCAGCACACTGACAGAGACCGGAGCTGGGAGCTGTCCCTGCTCACCATCAGCTGATTCTTTATTGCTGCCTTTGCAAGAGACAACTAACCTAGCCTGGCTTTCACATGTAAAACTGAGTTTGTTGATTGGAAATTCTAGACTAAGAAGTAAATTTTAAAAAGCAAAAGCAAGTAGTTTTTTTGGGTTTTGTTTTGTTTTTTTAAATATACCTTCTACTGAAACATGTTTAGAAGCTGGAAAAATATGATGAACCAGGACTCAACTATTCCTGTTTTAGAATTAATTCTGAGAGGACAAGATTAAATTTTGAAGGCAATAGCCAGGCACATAGTTTTGACTTTAATTAGGATCCTGACAGTATATCACATTGATAGATTATCTGGAAAGACAGTTTTTAATATCTGAGGCACTCCCATTTTATTTCAAGTAGTGTACCAGTTTAAATGCATACCTGGTTTGGGGGCTAATTGTATATTTTCTCCAAGTTTTACATTGATATTCCTCCTAAAAAATTCAAATCCTGCACAAGAATGCTGAAAGCAGCTCTGTTTATAAGTGGATCCATATTTTCAGAGTTGACTGATGCTACATTTGCCTTTCTCCATTAGAGAGGCCGTGTAATGAATTGTCTTTGTTCAACTGCAGTTTTTATGTTCCTTAGTGTTCCCTAGAGTATCCAGATTCCTCTTCTTCCAATAGTGAAAGGTCTTGCCTGCTGTCTAGTTACTCAAAGCTTAGCTATTTACTCTGATTTCACTGAAATATGCCTAGGTAAAGTGGAGGGCTTTTTTAACCATCCTAGGATGTTCACTGTTCCTTGACCTAAAAAAAAAAAAAAAAAAAACCAAGCTGTGCTTTAAACAAATTACTGAAAAAGTTCCTTCCCTAATTATACTAAAGATTCTCAGCATCTCTTCACACCTTCTCTTTCTAGAGACTTTGATTGAGAGCTCTGGGCCTTGACTGGCAGCTGACCCCATTCTTAGCAGAATATGTCTTTTTCAATTCTTCTTTGAAACAAGCTGTTATGATTGTCTTGTGAGAAAACTTTTGCTTGATCTCCTTGTCATCTGAGGAAAGGGGAAGCTCTACATCTTTATTGCTGCCTTTCTTACTTTACTCTCCATTTCCAACACATTTGAAAACCATGTGTTTAACACAGTTTTTCTGACTACATTGCAACTCAGAGTCACAGGGAGTAACAAAGTGTTGGATAGTTGTCCATCACAAAAAACATCTGTCAGTTTAATGAATTAAAAAGGCTATCCAGCTACCTGGTGTCATGGTTTGGTCTCTCTGTGCTGCCCTCAGACTTATGAGTTCTAGAAAGTTGTTGGTGTTTCATCTTTTTCATCCCTGCTGTCAGAGACCCATGTCCCTACCACTGTCCTAAAGGAGAATGAAGGAAGAAGATGCAAAGCCAGAAAGAAGTTGTTTTCCTTTGCAAAGCTTGACTTTCCCTTCCCTTCTATCCATATTGTTTAAGAACATATCACCTTAACTGGGCATTATAAATGCAGGATGATACAATTGAAACTGGGGAGGTTCTGACAAAAAGCACAGCTGACCAGCCAGTATAGGACAAACACTCAAAACAAACATAGACAGGAAATCCCACATTTAGTTGTTGTTTTGGTGCCCTTCAGAGCCTTTGCTGATCTGAGTCAACTCCTCAAACTCCCCCAGATCAACCAAGCAGAAGGATAAATTAGGGAAAAAGCAGCTGATTGTTCTCAGAAAAAAATGAAAAGAAAGGTAAGAAGGAAAGGCAGAAAGAGAAGGAACTATGATATTGCAGCAGGGACTGGAGAAGAGGGAAAAAAGGAATGGGATCCTTCAGAAGTTCTGAAGGTTTTCTGGTGTCTGCTGGAATGTGTCCGTGCCTTTCAGTGGAAGTTTTGGTAATAAAACATGAAGCTCAAGAATGAAGTTGAAATTCAGAGGAGACAAATGGGCTCAACACACATTGTCATGGGCAGCCTTTGCAAAGAATTGCATGAGGCAGGTGGGTAGAGCGTAGGAAGAGGAGTGGGCAAGATCATAGCTGTGAGCAGAGAACTCCAGAGAATTGTGAATGTTCCTCAGCATTTTCAAAAAAAACCCCACTTTCTTTGTGGTGTTCTGGTATTCTGGCTTCAGTTACTAGATCCGTTTCTGATTATCAAACACCTGCATTTGTACCAGCTACAAAGAAATCTTGAAAATAAGGTAAAATCCCCTCAAAATCCCATAATTTTAGTGCAGAGAATATAATTTTAATGGATCCTTAATTTCTGACAGCTTCCATTATTCCTGGAGGGGTTTGAAGGAAGGCTTTTTGGGCAGAACAGCAAATGTTAAAAAATCAGTTGTGTTCACTTGCTCCAAGATTGCTTGTGCAAGAAAGTGGCCACTTCAAATTAAACCACTGAGTAAATAAAAACAATGAGATTACCTATTCCACTCAGCAGGTTATTCTGTTACAAGATTCTTTGCCACAGGAAGCCATGGTTCAGATATTAAAGTGATTCAGAAGTAAAATAACTAGAAAAATACATGGAAAGAATTATCTCAGGACTCACTGGAAAAAATATATAATTTCTTGCTCAGGACATGGGTGATACTGAAATTCCTGGGAGGTGGAAGGAATTGGGTGGAGTAGGGAGCCTGTTGGTCTGTCTTCTCTTTATTAATTTCTTCTTCCCTGGGAACCTCCAACTGGCCATGCCAGACATGCTGGACCAAGCTAGGATGGTTATCACAACATACAGAAAACAATGTCATTCCTATTCCTGAGATGAGGATGTTTTGCAAAGAGAAAATACGAGTGTTTCATCTGAGGTATGATCTGGCTGATTTCCTGCAATCCGTGATGGCAAGGCAGGTAGGGATTAATTCAAATTTTACTCTACACTAAGGTGAAGAAATCCACCAGTTTATTTTGCACTCTGAAAACTGTGGTTCCCTGGTAATATCTGGAGATGAGAAGGTTGATTAAACTTCTTTAGCACAGGGATTTCTGCCTAAGTTTCTGTGAAGTATGATATGGAGATGTGCAGCTCCTTTTGTACTGTAAGAAGTGGGTTTATTGATAGACATCAGATGATTGGTATCTAGAACACAGCAGCTTTTTAACTGTGTCTTTGTGACTACTTGGCTTTAAGGAACTCAGTGACCAGAGATAAAATTTCTTCACTATTTATTAAGTAAATATAATTTTTCCATACACAAATCTTTCTGGTCCTTCTGAGAATGATTACTGACTTCACTGCTGCAGAAGATGCTGTGGAGGAGCGCTCATCATCTGTGGTAATAAAAACAGACATAGGAAATACTGCTCTAAACAGTCAAAAACGAAGGCATCAATACTTTCACTTTCTTCTGTTCTTCAATCCAAGTCTTATGCAAGTTAAGGAGTATTTTTTTCTTTGTCTGGACTTTAACAGTTTTAGATCTTCAGACATATTCAATTCATTCTAAACATACTTGAGTCTGCTGAAAAAAAAATCAGGTATAATGATTTTTCTGATACACAGCATTTTAAAACCTCATTTCATTTGTCTTTTTTTGCACTCTCTTAGAATTCATGTGGATGGTCTGCTTTCTCTTAGAAACTGCACATTTGAGATTAAGTAGCATTTTATCAAAAAAAAAAAAAAGCCATGGTCCTGAAATCACAGTCTCCCAAGGCACTGCTGTTCTTCATCTTACCTGCAGCTTCTCTATCCAACTGGATCTCCTACTGCTGGATGCCAGAGGGAGAGCACAAAACTCATCAAATTTGCTTTGTAATTTTAAATTGAAATGGTGCCCTATGAGGAAAGCAGAGATACTGTCTGAACAGGCAGTATTGAGAGTAGGAAAGGCAAAGCTGAAGTGGACTCTAACATGCCAGGAATGTCAAAGACATCACAAAAAGCCTCTGTAAGTAGATGGAGACAACGACAAGATGATGTGGGCCCCCCAGGGCAGGGGTCCCAGTTGCACAGGATGTGAAAAGGCTGAAGTATTAAGTACCTTCTTGGGAAGTGAAAATAAACAACACACTCACTGGATGTATAAATTCTCCAAAGAAGAAAACAATTTGCGGCATTCTAAGGATCTCTATATTTTTTTCTCTTTTATTTTTTCCCTCCCCCCAACCCCCCTCCTTTTATGTTTTCTCTCCCTCAAGGGAGATTAATTTTACTCTACAGCACGAGCAGCTAGGAAATCTCTTTGAGAACAATAATGTGACTTTGTGGAAAGTCCATGTTTACTGACCATAAATGCACCTTGCAAAGTTATCTCAAACTTTCTCATGTTTAATTCTTCTGACTTGAATTTGACATTCAAATAGGTACAGATTGCCAAGGAAAACAGAAGTGAAGAGCTAAATACATGGACTCCCAAAGTGGAGATAAATTGTTGTATTTCTCTGGTTCCCTTTTCTTTTCTGTTTTCCTCTGTCCATAGGCAACATCCAAAGCTTAATCAAATAATTATTGCCTTGCAGAAGAGTACATGAAGATGCTCATATTTTTTATGAAATTTCTTATATTAAATTTTTCCTATATTGAGAAGTCTTATAACTAAGCAAATTTTTATCCAATCCATCAGAAAATGTGTCTTTTTAAAGGAAATGCAGAGAGAAATTAATTTGACATGTTTCTAACTGCTTTCCTGACAGCTTGTGAGAGAGTTTTGCCTGCTCCTGATTTCAGGACAATATGGGAAGCCTACATGGGCATTGTGGTCATTTACTTTTTTTTTCTTTTCCCATTGCAGGGAAACATTCAGAGCAAAAGATGCCTTAAATCCAATGCAGAAAAAGACCTCCCTGCTGCTTAGGGTAACTTATTGCCCATTCAGAAAAAGGAAAGTCCAAGCTCAAATCCTGGCTACACACAAGGCTTAACAGGGTGCTCCTCCCCAAAAACTTTCTCTGAGAATCATAAGATGCAGGAAAACAGACTGCCAAAGGTAAAATCATTTATCCTATATGTATTTTTCCATGTTCTATGTCATGTTCTGTCTTTCAATCTGATAGCACAAACCTTGCCAGAGAAACAGGCAGAAAAGAGTCTTGAAAAAGCAGATACCAGTTTAGCCACTCTCTGTCCTCTAAATCCTTCTAGTCACATCCTCCACAAAAATACTGAATGAGCCCTAGAAAATTTATCTGTTGATATTTGTGTTTTGTTTTCCCCTCCTGCAGCTGTATCCCTGTATCTTGTACTCAACAGCTGGAACGTGAATTTCTGAAATAAGCTGTTTTCTTTTGTAAAGTTGTTTATTAAGTGTAGATATTTCTTTTTCCCAGCTGACTGAACACATCAAACTAGTGTACTGTAGGCAGACTGCCTCTGAGGATAATTATTGAAATCTCAGCTTTCAGGGACCTCAGGACCATGCAGCTCACCCTATCTCCCAACTACAGGCAGTCACACATCAGTCCTACTTTCATTGTGATCATCAGTATTAATGCAACCCTAAAGCGTCTCAAGCCTCAGCACAAGTGTAGTGATCCTGGGATGGCAAAGCTACAGAGTTAGAGCATTGAGAATTTCCCCTCAATGGCCACTAAACCACATCATCACCTTTTTTATCTACCATGAGACTTTGTTCAGGGATTTTCTGCAAAGGGGGTTCTTAGGAGAGAAACCTCCTCTGGTCTCATCTCACAAATACCTCTACCTTTTGGTTTTATCATTTAAACAGGTTGTTTTCCGTCTTCCTCTTGAAATAAAAAGCCCTTTTTATGCCTTATCCATGCTGTTTTCCCACAGGCCACACAATCAATTGTAAGTCTTTGATTAGTTTGTTTTTAAAAGAGAAATGTGATGTCAAGTTTGTTATAGCAATTTTCTCTGGAGGGCACAAAATTAATTTTCATTCTACTTTGAAACCTTAGTTGGCCATTGCTCAGAAAATTCCCACTAGAGTTTTGTTTCACATCTCTGAATTGTCCTACCACTCTGGAAAGATTCAGATGGAAAAAAAAGAGAGAACAAACAGATAATTATTTAAAATATATTAAATTGCACCCCATTTGATGTGTACATCCCTTCATTTTAGACGTGTGTCCACCTGTAAGCAGAGACCTTACTACTGTCAGGATCACCTTTCAGCAGGAAAATGGAGTTTTAAAGTACCACATTCCCTGTGGAAGGGAAAGATACTTTGATAGCTTGCTTCTTTGTTTGCTTGTTTTTAAGCTTGCTTGCTAAATGACGAGTAGACACTAAGCAGGACAACAACCCACTCTGTCCGTCACTGAAACTCGCTTCAGCAGTGCTTAGTGTTGTGCTCTCTCTCAGTAGCTTCCAAACTGCAGCTGGTTTATTTTTCCCAGAGAGAAAGGTGGTGGAGCTAGTGCGGATGAATGCTTCCTGCCTGGCTCTGTTTTGGTGGGGTGAACTTTTTGCCACAGAAGCCCCTGGAGTGCTGTGCTTTGTGTTTGTGGCAGAATGCTCACACAGCACCAAGGCTGCCTCTCCAAAGACTCCTCCTCAAATGCCAGTAGGATGGGCATGGACAAGAGGCTGGGAGGGAATACAGTAAGGCAGCTGACCAAAGGGATAGTTCATCCCCTAGAGAATTTTTTTGGTTTTTTTTTTTTTTTGTTTGTTTGTTTCTACATGCAGAATTTACTCTATTTTTCCCATTATACTGTCATATCTTGACCTACAAACTTTTAATCTTATTTTCTCCCCAATCCCACTGAAGAAGGGAGAGTGAGAGAAAATCTTGCTTGGCCATCGGCAGCCAGCTGAGGTCAACTACCATATTAGTGCAGATAAATAAATGTTAATTTTGTACATGTTTTTGATAGAGCAGCCTGAACAGCCATTATAGGGATGCAAATCCACTTTGCACTGGCCAGCGTTGTGCCATGCCTGTGAGGGAGTTTAGGCCTCGGCAACTACTCATTTAGGAGTCAATTGCACTAATTTCAACTTTGTAGGATTCATATGTGGGTCATGCTGATGTTTATTCAACCTTGGTGGTGGTTTAGAACCATATTCTGAGCTTCCCTCTTCCCTCCACAGGCTGCAGAGGCCTCTGAGGCATCTTGCATCAGTGTATGGTTGAGCCTGGATTGTGAGGGACAGAGTCTTGGGCTTTGTCCCATCCTTTTCAAGAACCAGATGTGCCTGCAAAAAGAGGGAGACATTCCATTCCATTCCATTCCATTCCATTCCATTCCATTCCATTCCATTCCATTCCATTC
>QUSF01000036.1:5733829-5754251 GCA_003676055.1 Chloebia gouldiae | reverse complement strand
CATGGCCTTGTCTTCAGCTACAGCCCCTCTTTAAGCATTCCTAACAAGCTGAGCTGCATGGCAAACAAGGGTTAGGGTGACATTTGGTCTGGGTTTAATCCCAAACCATCCCTGTATTCCTCCCCAAATGAGGAACTTTTACATCCGTACACTGCAATTTAACCCCCAGCTTCAAACCATTTCCCTATAAGCAGGTTAATCCTACAATTCAACTGTTCTTGCACTATGAGAGATTTTTTGGATGGTTTTGTTGTTTCCTTGTTGTAGTTTCTTATGAAGATCTCTGCTTATGAGTTAACTTATGAGTTAAGTGGTAACATAATTCTTCAAGTGAAAATTTCTCAGGAGTATTTGCTATAAATGAAGCTGTTGAACTTTACAAAAGCATCCAACATATGCATTCAGACAAAACCCAGTAGTTGTGTAAGTTACTGCTTAGGCTAGTGACATTTTCCACTAACTTGTTTATCTAAAATTTTTGTGCTATATGTGAGCCAAGAAAACATACCTAATATGCAAAATAATTATTTGTTCCACTAATTAAGGATTGAAGTCTCACCAGTGAAATGTTAGCCCAGCTGCAACACCATTAACACACCGCTGAAATGATGCCGTTATTGAAGCTCATTCATCAGAATGATAAGATCAAAATTGATACACACAAACTTTCTGTGTCATTGTGCTCATCCTCCTGCTCTTAAGATCTGAAATTTGACTGTTTGGGATTGTCTCTCCAGCTTAAGATGACCCATAAGCATCCCAAGTGCTTTGGTAGGACTATGATAACAGAGAGAAGCTTCGTATAGACAAATTAATGCGGATTAATCTTTGCATGGGTGCTGCCAAAAGTCTTTAACTCAATCTTCAGTTCCACCTAATATCCAAATTTACTGTATATCATTTGAGAGATACATGATGGTGGTGGTGGGGCATGGTTGTGTTCTATGTTATGCACAAAACCAGCTAATTTAAAGACAATTTTATTTCAATGATGAGGAGTTGATGGCTGGTGAGCTGTCAGTAGCCATGGGCCTTTGATCTCCTCCTACACCCACAGAGGCAATTCCAGTGTTACACACAGTTCATTCTATACCAGCAATATGTTGTTATTATTAAGCCTCGATCAAGAGATATGGAGCAGCAGGACTTACACTACACAACCATGCTATGCTAAGAAAGACCTCTCAATTTCATAGGGAAACTAATATTATTGGCTAAGTCTTGATTTGGATTTCTTTTGACTTATGCATAAAAGCAGAAGAAATACAGGTAGAAGCTATAAAGTCACTTGTGTATTTGGGACTTCCTTGCACTGCACCAAGTGAGTCTGATTGATGAGTAGTCAGTTAACAGAAATACCTCTCCAATTCCTGATGGGAAATATATATCTTTGTTATTGGGAAAATTTCTTCCCAAATTTAATTGCATTAAATTCATGAGTAAACATGTTAAACATACTTTTCCTATATCCACCAAGCTTCAGATAAATTGGTGATAACCTGTCTAAGCCACCAAGAAAATAGCCAATATTCATTATTATTTAATCTATATCTTGATATTAACTATACAGCTGGGCAAAACCCCCAAATATCTCTAACATTATGACTCAAAACAGACCCAAACAAATTAACTGGATCTCCATATTGTGGAGAGATTAGTGCATGATAAAAATGACACTCTTTCCTATTTCCTGTAAAATTGAAATCAAAATGTGAGCAGTATGTCAAACTAAAACTGGGGACTCATTAGCTCCTTTCCATTGGTACAAAATAATCTCTAAAAGGACTGAACAGCCTGTGTGCCTCACAATCCAAGCCTACAGGGAGTGGCTGAAGGAATGAGTGAATTTTCAGTCTCTGGCACCTCTGAAGCCAGAGGCCTTTCTTTCACTGACGCAAATAAGCAGAGGCCAGGCCCTCCATCACTCCCTGGTGAGCCTGCCATGTCAACTGTCTGTGGTGCCAGATGCAGTGGTGGAATAACTGCCCTCTCAGTGGGGTATAATTCATAATTTCTACCCTTTACAATAATTTCTGTAGCATTTTTCACCCCCTTAAACCTTGCAAATCATTTTTGACAAACCCTGAAGTACTGAAATTTTAATGCTGAATCTCCAGTCACATCAAACTCAAGAATATTCTGCCACAGTGAGTTGCCTTTTATTTCCTCTCACCAAGCATCATGCATTTATTACACCCCTGTGGAAAAGAGATTAATCAGGCTGAGAATCTTGAACAACAGACCTGCTCAGACCTCAAGCTGTTGCTAAAGATGTCAGTGGTGTCATTTGGATCTGTCCAGATGGCTCTACCTACTAGTCAAACTTGTATACACTTTTTTATATCAAGACTTGATCCAAATGCTAAAGAAATGAGCAGTGTTCTGTTAACGGCAGCATCCTGTGTCTGCTTAGAAATGTAGTTACAGATATTCAGTTGCTCCAAGAGTTTTTCAGAAGTGGCTCTGTGAATAACTGAAATAGTTTTGTTTACTAATGCAACACAGTTTTACCAGGTCTTTCTACAGAGCATGTTCCTGTTCTGGTAGCTCCTTTCAAAAAATAATTCAGTGTTGAAACAAAAGTTAAAAAAAAAGAAGATCTGATTTTTGAAACTCGCTCTCTTGTTGAAGATCTCTTACTCCAAAGTGTTGATGAGGTGAAATGTCCATTGACCTAAAATAAGTCATTGAGGACTTGATTCAATAGATATTCAACTACAAATGCATGTGAGACTACTGTTATGTATCTCAACCCTGCACAGAATCAAGGTTTGCACATTGTAGTAAGTGTCACACAACTCTTCCTGCAACATGCAGAGAAGGATACATCAAGAGATTAATCTTCACTAATCATTCAGTAGGAATGACAGAAATGCAAGTTAGAATTGCCTTACCAGTAAATTTCTCTTCAGTTGCTTTGGTGAAAAGAGCACAGACACAATCACTGACAGTGCTGCCTCCTTTGGAATGTGGGGAGAAAGAGGAGTTGTTGGTTGTGTATATATCTATGAGTCTCACAACGCTGTACTGAGCATTCTCCTGCCATGGGTTCTTGTGTCCCAGCTTAACCTTAAATTATCAGTTCAACAGAATATAAAATAAATTATGTTCCTGGCTTGACCAGTAGTTCTTGCACATTTAATAATAGTTAATCTCTAGCTGAATGCATTGTTTGAATGAGTGACAAGCACAAATAGCATAGTAACACCTTGTGGGACTGTGTTCTTCAGCTGTAGGACAGTGTCCAGCTGTGCCCACCTCTGTGTGCATTCCTCGGCAGGAAAAGCTCCATTAGTTCACCTCACACCTATGCAGGAGAGTTCTGGCAGGATGGAGTCCTGAATTTAATTGCTGTAGATTGATTTGGGATGTTTGCCAATGACTGTCATAAATGTGGCATTACCTTTTCTGTGCCACTGAACATAGCCTTCCCAAGAAAATTTTGTAAAGGGATAAGAGCTGTATGCAAACTGAAATGGTTCAGATTGCTTGATCTGTCCATTAAGGATGTTCTTGCTTCATCATTTTGTAAATTGATTTGCACTTGAGCTTCCAGTCAAGGCTGGTCACTCATTAATCCTATTTCAGATGCACAAATGAGTATCTGTCTTATGTCCTGTAGTCTCATTCTTCACATTTCATGCATATTTGTTGACAAGACACACATGGAAAAGATCAGAGATTGAACTCCAGAACTACAGCAATCCTATCCATTCTATTCACCTAAAGGACTGAAAGAGCTTTGAAAACAAGACAAATATTCTCTTGAGGATGGGAAATGGAAACAAAACCAGTCTGCACTAGAATCCAAGCTCATGGATTCAAAGCCAGCAGCCCTTTTAACCAGACCTTACTGCCTACTTTAATGTGGGGCAGATAGAAGCCAACATTTCTTGGATCACCCTAAGTTGTCCATCTGAGCTCAAAGCAGAACCTGCAGTGCTTCAGACTCAGCACAATTCAAACAGCGAACCTGCGTCCAAGGAAGTAATGCTGACATGAAGAAAGTTATAGTCGTGGACACATTCTCTATAACTAAGCTTTCACCATTTGTTCCAGCCTGTAAATACAAGGAAAATGAACATAATTCACAGCTCAATCATGCCATAAAAAGTAGAATATAAGTGATTTAACTGAATGTCCTTTACTCAATACAGTCACTATGCTTTCCTTTATAAATGTTACTAACACAAATCATGAAAGCACTCTTCCTCCAAAGACTTATGTAAGAAACCTAAATCTATTTCTTTTTCTTTGATCATTTCAAGTCTTAATGGAAATTTTAAGAATGTGGTCTTAAAAGAACCTTTCTTCTTCCTGCCTGAGTTTCATGTGCAGCAATAGAAGACTTACTGTGCTCCTATTTTCTAAGCCACTGATAAAAATCAGTATTCAACAACCCAACACAAAGTACATCAACCTGGAAATCAACCTCTGTGAGGGAAGCATTAAAAAGACATGATCCTCTCTTAAAAACCTCTCCCGCTCTAATGTCTGTAAAAACATTTTATGAGCGCGACATTTAAACACAAACAAGAAGCACAACAGAATTCAAAATTTATACCTACATTTTCACTCTCATTTTATTCTGCTGCCTATTTTAGAACATTTAGGGCTTGTGTAACCAGTGTAAAAGACAGCACCATAATTTAAAGTCAAACCATTAGATCTGTGTTAATGGATTTATGGTTGCAGAAAATTGTCGAGGTTGCAGACAGGTCCATTAATGACCATCACAAATTGCAGCATAGGCCGGTGCAAGAAGAAATGAAAAATTTTAGCTGGCACTGTCAGGAATGGCTGGATTTCACAATCTGCTAAGGAGAGTTGACTGACTGATGGCCAACATGAACAGAAAACCTGGAGGGGAGAACTGGGGACATGTTGGGAAAGGGAATCTTGCAAGAGAACAGCATCGTCAACAACAAATTTGACATTACCTGAATGCTGTGCGAAATCCCAAACCTGGGACCAGATGTATCTAAGATGGAAGCAATGGGGAAGAAGATAATCAGCACTGAGTCGTTTATTTTGACAGGAATTGTACTGGAGAAGGTGAAGTGTGAGGGCAACAAAGGGGGCAAAAGTCATAGCCACAGCCTCGATGTCTATTGTGACATCACCAGGGGATGGATTGTGACCTTATCTTTTATATAATACAGTGTCTGTATCTTACATATTTCAATTGTCACATTCAATTGTGTCATCACTGGTGGCAGAGGATGATGTTCGCAAGTGATGAATTGTGACATCAGGGGGAATGATTGCAGCAGCACATCCCTCACTGCTATATAAGGTGCCAGTAGAGCCTGGGTCAGACTGGCTTGATCCTGGACTGCTGACAAGGATGTTTGCAAGACGGAGCAGCCCGTGGTCCTCATCTCTTCCCTAAGCTTCTGTGATACACAGACATGGACAGGGATATGGATGTGGACATGGAAAGGCCATCAGAGTCCAGCAGCCAAGCAGGGACAGCTGCCAGTGGTCTGGCTGAAAACAGCCCCCATTGCCCAACGGCTGTGGGTGACCTCCGGCCCGAGGTCTGGGCAGGACTTTTTCGCCAGGATCAGCATCTCTTGGACCTGGTGCAGCCCTGGCTGCACCAGAGGTTGGTGGGAATATACTGGGATCAGTGGTGGCTGGTAGAGAGTGCAGAGAGCAGTATCATGCACAACCTATGCATGCACGGCCCTGTTGCAGAGGTCCTGGTCCAGAAGTTGCAGCATTTACTGCAGGAGCATACAGGACCATTGGTCCACAGCATCATCTGTGTCACTGAGAGCTGGTGCAGTGAGAGGGCCAGGGGTCTGATGCACTCCCGTGCTGCCAAGGATAACGGGGACAACTCTGGAGCTACCTCTAGCTCTAGCAGCTCTAGCTGGACAAGGGATCCAGCTGGACCCCATAATGGTCCCAGCCACCTCCCTTCTATCCCTATCCCCACAGAGCAGGTCCATCCCCAGGAAGAGACAGGGAAAGAAGTAGCCACAGGTCTCTCTGCCTTGGGTTCTATTCACAGCCCCTGCACTCCCAGCCAGGATAGGGACCACTTATCTGGGGGTCCACAGTGCTGCCCAAAGAGGAAGGCTCACAGACCCCTGGATGGCCCCCAGCTGAGAAAGAATCCTCACTGGCAGCACAAAGAGCATTGAGGAAAATCTTCACAAAAGGAAAAATAAATGTCTCTTTCTCTGACAGTCTCTGGGCAAGTCTTTCTCCCTCTTGGCCTGGTGTCTTTCTCTGATTTCACTCCAAACCCTCAGCCAAGAGCCTCAGGGCTGCAGGAAATGGAAGAGTATCTGAAAAAGCTCCAAGTGATGCTTCCAGAAGAGTCATGGGTGAATGTTGACTCAAGCTTCGTCACAGAGAAGAGGAAAACTCTGATAAAACCTGATACAATTTCTGCCTAAGCCATGACTGTAAAAGGTACAATTTGCTGATGTACAGTCAAAGAAAAGGTACAACCAATTAGAGCTTTTTCAGTCAGTGGGAGGAAAGAAATATTTGCACTGATGGAGAAAGGAATGATATAAAAGGAAGAAAGAGAATCAAACCAGGCAGAGGAAGAGGAGGTAATATAAGCATATAAGCATGGCTCATATGGACACTGGTCATATACACATGGATCCTCCAAGTGTCATTGCTTTTGTTAGAAGGGAGCATTAGAAAAGGCAGTTGAAGAAGGAAAGAAAAAGTAACCAACATTTAGTACATCACCTTTTAGTTTCTGATGTTCTTCCAAATAAGAAACTCAGTAGTTACCTTGAGAAAAGCTCCTAAGCTATCAGCAGCCAGAGCTCAGCCCACAGGAGTGGGATGGCAAAAGCTGGATGGCAAAAGTTGTTCTCCAGGAGGAACTCAGCTGGCCAACAGCTTCACCCAGGTGAGATGAGGGGCACAAGCCAGGGATCAGCTCAGGAGGTATCCCTTACTGTCCACTCAGGAAAAGCAAGGGGCAGGATCGGAGCTGAAAGAGCCACACCCTGCAAAGCCCTGCTCTGCAGCAACATCTGTCTGACCTGTCTGGGGCTCTCTGCTGCTGGCCCTCATAGGAAACAATATTTTTGAGGGCAAGGACACATGAGACCCCAACCTCCAGCACCAGAATTCACACTTTAGAAAGCTAAAGAACTCGTGGAACATATTGGCTATTTTCCACAAATGTTCTTCATTGCTAGAAAAACACAATTTCCTCAGAAATATGTTTCATTTGGATTAAAAAAGGATTTTGTTGCAACATTGAAATAGTCAGAAAAATCCCAGTAAATCTTTCATTTCGAGTGGTTAAGACTTAGTGTGGGTCTTACAGCGATGCTTTAGTATTAAACAGTGTGAGATATTGGTGAAGGAGAACTAATGCTTCCAAAAATCCTTAGGATGAGCCCGAAAGGTGTACACACTCTTGTCACCCTAAAGTTAAGTATTTCAGTGCTGTTCAAACAAACTCAATTAAAATTTACATTTTGAGACCAACACACTGTGCCAGTGCAACCTAGGAATTGAAGTCCTTCAGGAACAAAAAAAGAAATACACTGGGCTCAAAGGGTCAATCAGCAGAACTGAAACATGCTGTGATTTGCTCCCACGCATGCTGCTCACAAGGAAGGTTTCACACATGCACCATCAGGTAAATCAGTCAAAATGACTAGCAAAACACTAAAAAAGAGAAAAAAATTAATTTATTTGGTAACTAATTACTTTATTACTTTGTCCTGCAGTAAAAAGATAGATTAATTTGGGTTAAAGCCAGGAACAGAACTCCAGAAATCTCGATCTCAGATTGTCTCCAGTGCAGAAATCCAATTTTGACACTGGGTTTTTAGTCTCATCTGTGCATCTCAGTTCCATCTATTTATCTTCAGAAAATAAAGAATGAGGCCATGACTGCATGAGATATTCTGTTACTATGGTAATGGATAGCACAAAAGAGCCTATTAATAAATATTTGAAAAATCTGCAGCCACCTTCTTACCATCTCTACAATAAATCTTATGCCTCCCACCCCATATCATTTTGCATTACTATTTTAAGGAAAGGTATGCATATTTCAAATGTTGGGCTTTATATAAGGTAATCTGATCACCATATCTTCATGGGAAGAAGATACAGCACTTGTACATTCTGTACAAAATTGTAGGCATGCCTTACTCAAAAAGACAGCAATATATAAATGTATAAATTAGCTGTAAACATGCAACTTTTTTTTTTTTAGGAAGACGGAGAAATCCTTATTTCCAAAATCCAAATCAATTTGTTGTTAACTCTTGTGCATTCAAAAGGATTATTCAACAACATTTGATCATGTGTGCGGGGAAAAAAAGGGACATCAAAGCACTTAAAGTACAAACTCCTTATTTTCCTTGGGTTATTTTATATGGCTTTGTGCGCTGAGGCTTGCATCAGATAGTGATGAAACATCCATGTGTGACTTTCAGTTTCTGCCACTGGAAAAAAGGAGCAGACAACTCAGGAGGATTACCAGGATGCTGTGAGGTCATGCAGGGAGAAAATTAGAAGGGCCAAAGACCTGTTAGAACTCAATCTAACCACTGCTATAACAGATATTATGCAAATATATCAGAAACAAAAGGAAGGTCAAGGAGAATCCTTTGATAGATGAGTAGAAAAACAGAGAGATAAAGAGTGAGGAGCTGCCTCCTTTGCCTCAGTCCTCAATAGTGAGACCACTTGTTCCCAAGGTACCTGGCCCCCTGAGCTGGAAGAGAGAGGCAGGGAACAGAATGAAGCTCCCATAATTCATGAGTGAAAGGTCAGTGAACTGCTGTGAAACTCAGTCCCACATAAGTCCATGGAGCTGGATGAGAATCACCCAAGAGTACTGAGGGAGCTGGTGGAACAGCTCATCAGCTCTGCTTAACATCCTCATTGATTACCTGGTCAAGGGAATTGAGTGCACCCTCAGCAAGATCACAGACAGCGCCAGACTGGGTGGGTGTATGGATCTCCTAGGGGGAGGAGGGCTCTGCAGAGGGGTCTGGACAGGCTGGATCCATGGGATGAGGCCAGTGGGGTCAGGTACAACCATGGGCAGTGCTGGGTCCTGCCCTCGGGTCACAACAACTCCCTGCAGCTCCAGGCTGGGGGAAAAGTGGCTGGAAAAGGCCCTGGAAGTGCTGGTGACAGCAGTTGGACGTGAGCCCAGGTCTTGGGCTGTCCCAGCCATGGTGTGGCAGCAGGACCAGGGCAGTGAACATCCCTGTGTTGGCACTGCTGAGGCCACACCTCAAATTCCATGTCCAGTTCTGGTTCCCTCAGAAGCAGAAGGATTTTGAGAGGCTGGAGCGTGTCCGGAGAAGGGAAGTGAGCTGAAGAAGGACCTGGAGCACCAGGACAGGCTGAAGGAGCTGGGGGGACTGAATCTGGAGAAAAGGAGGCTCAGATGGGACCTTCTCACTCTCTACACTGGAGGGTGCATTCAGGGAAGAGTTGGGCTCTGATTGCAGGGAACAGGGGACAGGACTAGAGGAAACAGCCTCAAGGTGTGCCATTGGAGGTTTGGATTGGATATTAGGAAAACTTTTCCCACAGAAGGGGATGCAAAATGTTGGAACTGACTGCCCAAGTAAATGGTGGAGTCATCATCCCTCGAAGGGTTCAAAATGGTATGTGGATATGGCACCTGAGAACAGGATTTATGATGAACATGAGGTGGTGCTGCAGGGTTGATGATTGCACTCAATGACCTCTGAAGTATTTTGCAACCTTGATGATTCTGTGAATCTATTAATTACTATGGGGTTTTATTAATTACTTCCCTTAATAATGTTGAGTACTGATCAGGAAAAGGAATACAATTCCCTGACAACTACAGAATCAAAAGCATGAAAAATTAACAGGTTGAGGTGGATCTTTTTCCAAGGTTTTCTTCCCCCAGCTTTCTTGGTGTTGAGGGAGAATATCACACTTTATCTTCTCACAGATGTTTTCCCCACAGGCATGCTTGCTGCAGAAGTTCATTCCAGAAACAACTGTGGCTTTGTAAGAGTGGTGAGCTACTTAATTAAACAAGCAGAAATCAAACTGAGTGCAGATAATCAGGCATAGATCCTGCCTAAAATTAGGAATCAAAATTCATATAAAATAATCACAGAGATTTCTAGAGAAGCAAAGGCAAAGGAAGCTATGAGAAAATAACTTGTGTTTTCTATGCATATTTCAGAACAAATCAGGATTTATAATAACCCTGAAACTGGCCAATTGATATTGCCTTTACACAGAAAAATGTATTTGTCAGTATTTTTCTCATATGGCAGAGAGATGCCAGTGGATATAAAGTTGGAATACATTACTAATAGACTCAATAAGACTGAACTAAAATCTTCTGTACCAATGGAGGAAAAGCAGTAGGAAACAATCTGAGGTGTTTATGCAATATTCCTGTCACAATAAAAAGAATGAAGTGGGATCCAGTGGGATTTATCTCTAATAAAAGGCATCTGAGAATATTGCTAGATAATCAGGTAGCTGACAAAACACAAATAATAATGTTGTGTGCAAGTTTCTCACCATGAATGCAAGGTGATGGTGATAACATGAGCCCAGGCTGAGGAAAGGAATTGAACCAACAAATCTCTCCATGAGATTTAAAAGAAGAGAATACTGTTCACTTTAAAGACTGAAAGTTGCTCTGTAGAGGGAAAATTACACTGGAAGATGCTGATTTTATTTTTTTTTCCTGGTTTTGCTTGGAAATAAAAGCAAAAATCCTTAACACAACCTAGAAAACTATCATATACATTCAGGGATTTTTCAACAGACATTTTAACCTGGCTATAAGAGAAGCAACAAAAAATAATTGTAAACAAACAATTGTCTTAAAGATGGTGGCTTTCTGCTGAGGCCTTGAAGGTATCATAGTTCAGGCTAGTTCACATTTTTAATGGTAACAAAAATATGTAAATATGTCAGTGGTTATGTTTACAAAGGACAAAAGGGTAAAGCATAAAGCCAAGAGAAACTAGTCTCTGATGTATTTCATGTGTATAACCAAAGAATGTCTGTCTTTCTTAAAATAAAAAAAAGAAGAAAAATATAAGAGAAAAATTATCAGCTATTAAGTTATACAGCTTGCATTTTTGCTCTCAAAAACCTCAGCCCATGTAGTTAGAAATAACTAGAAATAACCATGTGGTTATTTCCACCTGAAAATGCCTCTAAGGTATGTATTCCTTTATGTGCTCCCAGAGATATCCAATGGTTATTTACTGCCCAGGAGCCAATGAATCTGGTATCTAAATCCTTAGGAGTTGCTTTCCAAATAACTCTCCCTCTGCCCCCACAGTGAAGTTCTGCTTTATGCCAATTATTAGCACATCTGGAAATCAGGTGCTTGATTTAAAAATGCACTAAAAATGGGTTAAAATCCTTACCAGGCATGGGCCAGACAAGCGTGTGTACACCTATCGGACTCATCCCAAGGATTTTTGGAAGCATTAGTTCTCCTTCACCAATATCTCACACTGTTTAATACTAAGGCATCACTGTAAGTCCACACTAAGTCTTAACCACTCGAAATGAAAGATTTACTGGGATTTTTCTGACTATTTCAATGTTGCAACAAAATCCTTTTTTCATCAAAATGAAACATATTTACATGCTTCAGATTGCAGGTTTCCGTCTGTGCAAGCAAATCCAGCATGGCAGCACAAGCCTCAGCATTATAGAGGTCACAGCGTACCACGCCCTCAATGGCTGCAATGGTGGTATCTTCCCATTCTTCGTTCTTGACGTATTTCCAAAACTTGTGCAGAAGGAAGGGCCAAGAAGAGAGAGCTGTCCATCAAGCACCACAGCGGTGGTGCTCAGCTGTACAGCAAGAGCACCAGGCAGGGCTGGCTGTGGGTGCCTGAGCTCTCTGTCTGAAATGCCTTTGGGTGCTCTTCTGGTCTTCTGTCAGGTCCTCAGTGGGGTCTGGCAAAGACCAGGCACAGTCAGAGCTGAGGAGCTGTGGGAAAGGCTGGAAAACACAGCTGAGCCCCCCTGGAACCGCTCCCAGGCAGGTCCAGCACAGGGCTGCTCGGTGAATGGAACACGACTGCCATGGGGCATCAGCCCCATCCGCTCTTCCCCTTCTCCCTGGGGATGTCCACAGGGGATGGGATGGGGCCAAGCTGGCTGCAATCACCAGCCCTGCGACCCAGCTCTGCCACTCACCTGCCCGCACTGGCTGGAACTTCTCCATCTTTTCAGGAGACCATTTTGGGGCAGCTCCAAGGCCTTCCTCTTCCTCCTCCTTCAGCCAGGCCTGCCCAGGAACACTAGAGGGTTTCCCCCTGCCATCCTGCTGTCTGGCCTTGAGGGCTCTGGACGTGGGGGCAGGAGAAGTCTACAGAAAACACAAGGTCAGCAAAGAGGAGGCTGGGTACACGAGTCCTGTGCTGTTTCATCGTGTCCCATGTTTTCCTGCCACATCCTTCAGGCACTGCGGATGTTGCTGCCGGCGCCCATTTCAGCTGGCTCCAATTCTCAGAATTCCCACTGACAGTATGAGGGCATAACCCTGAACAGTAGCCAAATAGCCTTTGCTTTCATTCACCTTCCTTAAAGCTACCTGTTTGTTGTTCATTTTGGAAACCAATGGAAAAAGAATTCCTGAAAGTGTAAAATGCATTCTTTGACCATCCGTTCTCCCAATGCTGTGAAACTTCCACTTTGATTCAATACCAAAACTGTTAGCTGAATCACCTGTGCAGAGGAAAAAGCGAAAAAAACTTGAATAATTTTTAACCCTTTAGCAAAACAAAGAAATACACACATATATATGTATTTTATTTTTTTAACATATAGGAGAAACTTTCCATATTATTAGCCACAGGCTGGATATAGTCCTGTTTGGTATTTTTTCCTTTCTTTACAGCCTTTTTGATGAAAAAAGTTACATTTCTTTGGGTCTAGTGTTATACTTGTACAGGAATATGATTCTTTTTAGGAAGCATTAAAAATTATAACACTATAACTGCCCAAACCAGAAACATGCCCACCTGTCTTAGCAAGTTCAAAGGACAAAAGACCCAAGATTTTCAATGAAAGAAATAACAAAGAAGATTGAAGTAGAATGAAACTAAGAAGAAAGCTTTAAAAAATCAAGAACATGCCACATGAAATGATAATTTCAAATGCAAACATCAAATAAATGGGAAATTGATCACTAAGCCAATCTTCTGTTGTTATAACTATTGCAAGACACAGATTTTCCAGATAAGTACAGAGAAACTAACATATTTACTAATGTAATATATGCATTCCCTGGAGAGACATCAAACAAGTAATGGTATTTCTAAAGCAGTTTGTGGTGATTTCAGCCCTAAAGGAAAATTTTGCTCCCTTGTAAACAGCCTGTGCATGTTTTTATGTTTAGATTATGGAGAAGATAATATCAGAATCATGCCATCTGTGTGAACTGTACAATTTCCAGACAGAGTGGAGAAGTTGTGTTTGGAAATCAAACACTCCACAAGGCAGGTTGGAACCCCCTGAGTTTGCTGCAGTTGTGGTGAGACTTCCCCAGGTGGATGCACCTGGGCTCCCAGTGAAAACCAGCTTTGCTTCCCACAACGAAGAGCACAAACCCAAACCTTTCCAAAGAGACAGAAAGGAAAAAATCCCTGTCAGGTTCATTCCTGGATTGGATATGTAAGACAGACTTTAATTTTTAGATTTAGCAGAGTAAATGCTGTTTTGTTTTTTATTTTCTTCACACGAGTCTTTTTCAAAAATTGGCAGTTTCTCTGTCCTGAATACTGACAACAGATGCCCTTTTTTTTTTTTTTTTGTTTTCTTTTACTTTGGCTTAGAATATTTTCAGGATCCCCCAGTAAAAAGAAATTCTTCACTGAAGGACATATCATGAGGAGAAGTTTTGAGTCTATGAAATGTCCAGGTCCCCAGTACTTCCCTTGACATGAGCTGCAAGATGCAGATGGCCAAGCTGATATTCCCGGACAAGAAGAGGGAGATGTATCTTCCACTGCTCAGCAAGAAGTTTTTCCAGCAAGCAGAAGGATGCAGGAGGGCACCTGAACCCTGGAAACCCTGCAGAATTTGTCTGCCTCTCTCATCACACAGCCTCACAGCCACACATCTGGATGAGGAATAGTCCATACCATTTAAAGTCCAAGAGCAGTACTCCAAAATCACTTCTGAGCTACCTTAGGTAGTGACTAAACTATCTGTGACAGCAGCCAGAACAAGATGTGATTATAACTGAAAACTCCCCCAGTTTTGTTCCTTTGCCACAGCCCTCACCAGAGTATTTCTTCATGACCTTTAGTCCTCCTGGAGCTACCCAAGTAACAAATGCCACGTCCCTTGGCAGAGTCACAGACAGCCTGAATGGGCACAGATGATGAGAATTTCTTCCACGTGAGGTACCTGGGCTCTTAAATGTCCCTGACACACTTCCATTAGCTCAGCTCACTTGAGGGAAGATAATGATCCTGGCACACCTGACCAGCACGTGCAGCAGACAGGGTGACTCCAACCAGGACATCACAACTTCAGGTTTAACAAGACCTGAGCAGTCATCACACAAACCAGTTCATGGAGATATTCAGCTGAGGCTGGGAAACGTACAGAGAGATTTTAGTCAGGGGGGAGCAGCACAGAACAACCTGAAGTGGTGTTTGCAGACAAAACAAACCCAAATGAGGAAGCAGAGAAAGAGGCAGAAGTTGCTTGTGAAGTTCAGCAAAGAAGCATTTCACACCAAGTTCATTCCAAAACAGAGGTGCATTTTCAGGCAGTTACAATGAATTTTTGCTTTGCAGTTTTGTTTTTTGTATAAAAGACTTTATGTTCTCTCTTGTTATACTTTACAGTCCAGAGACTAAGGTGGCCCCCTAAGTGTTGGTTTCAGGTGTTTTGAATTCACTGGAGTCAAAAGCATGGGTACTCTGTACCTGGTGTTGCAGGAAGATTGCCTTTGACTGATGGGATTCTACCTCCTATGCAAATATTTTTAGTTTTGTAAAAGTAAAATTTGGAGTCTAGGTATTCCTATACTGGGTTGAGGCCACACCTGTAAGAAGGAAGAAAATTATGAAGATTCTCTTTCCCATTCTGTAGACAAGGAATGAAAGAAATATATGTTAAATTCAATGATGTATTACTTGTTTTCCAGGAATCTGTTTGCCAGGAATTTCTCACTTTAATCACCTATGAAAGTACAAATACAGACTCCAGGTAAATTGGTCAGAAAAATATACATTTATTTCTTCAGCTTTTGCTGTTCATAGTGCTGTGGTTACACCAAGTAACCTAAAACATTGGCAGGAACACCCTTTGCCACAAGTATAGCATAGAAATAAACAGGAAAGGGTGGATTCAGGACCAGTAGTTAACTCCCAGAAGATCATGAAGGATTTGATGCCCACCACACCTACATCACCTTAAGGGATGCTGCTATCACAAGAGGAAAAGGTGTCTGAGCACGTGAGATGAAAAGGTGAAGGCAGTGACATAGCTGTGTGCAAATCAAGGAGTTAAAATTGATTTTCCTACACTACAAGGAAATCTTACCTGCTAGCAGTAGAGCCCATAGGAGAGTTTCAGCTGAAAGGCACACAGAAACAACAACATAAAAAGATGGTAGATTTTACAATCAAGTAAAAGCTCGGGAGCAGAAACAGGTGGTTGGGAACTTCTAGTCTGAGCACTTACCCAAGAGATATCCTAGACCCAGCGGACTAGTGTGAGAAATCAAAAAGTTCACCCTGAAACCAGGAAGTTCATGACAATGGGATCAAAGGTTGTATACTTGCACGAGATATAATGACCCAGTCAATGACTCAGTCCTTCCTGGACAACCTTATTCAGAGGAGCAGTGCACTTTTGGGAACATACCCAAAGCATGCTGTAGGAATTTCACATACTCAGGAGTAAGTAATTGCCTTTCAAGTTGATCAAAACCCAGACACCAAGCATTTGTTTTATTCGATTAATTGCTGTTCCTACTCTTTTTTCTCTCTCTGGACCACATTAATCTACACATTGGCATCCCAACAGCTCCCTTGAGACAGAGATCTTCGCTCCAGCTTGTGATGTGTCATTAGCAATGGGTTTCTCTGCTTAATTTTATTTGCATCTGACTGCCTCCTTGTCTAACTTCTGTGCACATTATTGTTTGCAGTTTACTATTTCATTCAATTACTTCAAGGTTTTGAGCCCTAGGGATAATCTTGTTGCAAATTGTTTGTGTAATGAGACTCTCACTTAATTGTATTAAATGTCAGAATCTGCATTTAAAACAGCATTAGGCACACAACACAGTCATACTAAGACTCATGAGTTGGTGGGTGTTACAGAGGGGAATAGCACAGGGAAAAGGTTGCTCCAGCCACATTCTCATGAATATCCATGCTAAAATGCTATCTTGTGTTGGAGGTCTCCCACTTCTCTATAAATGTGAGGTACATGAGCAGTGTACCTCCCATGGCAGGATCCACATCTCTGTTTTCTACACTGACACTAATTCACTAGAACTTCAAGATTGTCATGAAGCACCACCTGACTAAGGTTTGCATATGATTTCTTCCAATACAGGTGTTTTCTGACTTCTTCTGTAGAAAATGTTTAAAAAATAAATTATGCTCCTTCTCATTCACATGTTTTTAATTTAATTCATAGAATACATTCGTATTCCCTGTACTTTGTTTTCACATCTATGTCACTTTGAGAAGGGGGTGTTCTGGAAGAAAGCTGGGTGCAGACCTCATTAATGTGCCACACAGAGCCAAAACTACCTGGGAATTTGTGGGATAACTGACCCAATACTGTATCAGTCAAAGCTTGGACTGCTCATAGCACTCACCGACTCTGACACTATCCAAACTTACAACAAAACATCAGAAAAAGCCTTGGTTCATGAAGCAAAGTAAGCATCTGTCAGTTCCAGAGTTATGTTATAAAAAAAAACAAAGCTGTGCTATAAAACTTAAATTATTTCGTACAGTATCAGGGCTAAAACATTGAGTTTTTCTGAACAGCAGAAAACTGACTGTGGCCCAGCACAAATCCCCCAAGGTACTGATGGTATTGAAAACCTCTTAAGAGACAATGCCTCTATAGCTCCTGCTGAGTGCCCTAACAAACTCCTGCCAAATGAATCTTTTTATCCAAACACCACAGTGTATGATTTCCCATTAAATCCTGTTATTAATACATTAATCCCTGAATAATACAGTAGAAATTAATTAAATAGCAAGCCATCAAATGGCATTTGTGGAGGAACCATTGGTAGGCCTGTGTAGAAACTAGATTAGAGACATTCCTCAAATCCGAGAAACACGTGCACTTGCTTAGGTTTCTGTGTGCTGTGTCTCGTGCTCCTCAAACAGAGAGGGACATTCAGCTCTTGGCATCTCATTGAAGTCAGCTGCAAATGAGCCCAGTTGTTTGTCTCAATAAATCTGCTTAATTGACTGATAAATCCTCAAGTGACAAAAGCAATTTGTTAAAAAACATAAATCATGTTTTCAGTAAAAATCTTCCATCCTTTACTGCTAGACCTAGCTGTAGTCATCAATCCCTAGACAAAACTCCAGGTAAGTTTTCAATTGATTTATCAATGTGTCACTGAAAATAGGGCCTAGCAATGCTTGTAGTTGAGAAAGCAGAACCACAGAACGTTGTTATTCAATCACTGTTGAGGAGTAAGATCACACACTTTCAATTCTCAGAAACTGCTTTTCTTTGTATTAAATACATAGGGATGTGGGTAATGGTTTTGCATATCTCTTCTATGGAAGAGATAATATTCCTAATACTTTTCCTACCTCCAGATGTGTTTGTAGTCTGCTCCCATTCAAACAAATGATTAGATTTCCTATGGTAGAGAAACTGAGCTCTAGCACAGCATTTTTAGCAGGTGAGTTTTTAAAATCCTTGAAAATAAGAGTGCTTGGTTTTCTTCCTTATGAAAGACAACTTTGGAAAGTGATTTAAAGGAGGCTTTGCTCAGTGGCAGCAGCAGAGACTGAATTCAAGTGGTGTCTGTTGTTCAGGGCACACAATGTGTTTATGATGGTTGACATTTCCTAACTAGAAATCTTTCAGTAAAAGGCTACTAAGAAGATTAGAGAGGAAGAAAAAGGAATACAGTTTTTGGATTTTTCTGTTTGTTTGTTTTTGGCATTGTTTTGTTTGTTTGTTTGGGTTTGTTTTTGGTTTTTTTTGGGGGGGGGTTGGGGGTGAGACCAGACTTCTAATAAACCAACTTTTAAGTATCTTCTTCAAGGCCAAGAATCAGAGGCAGAGGAAATTTTTATCCATAGCACAACAAACTTTCTCTTTTTATGGGGAATGTATGGAAGAGGGAAACACACCCTTTACTGATGTTAATTGTATCACCCAGCTAAGGCACTTCAGGTCTAGAAAGCATTTCAAAAGGACGTTTGAACCTGAAAAATGAAGTTGTTTTATACATAGTTGTCAGGTCCTTTGCTGGTGACCTGACAACTGTGTTTTCTTTTTTTTTTTTTTAATGTCCTCCTTCTGGTATTCCCAACTCAGATAGAAATAAACTCAATATTTAAAATTCCAGTGTAACATATACATGACAAACCAATTTATGCAAACTAGCACACCAATAATCAAAGAGAAAAAGGCAGGTAAGCAGTAAGTCTCACGTTTTTCTGAGAAAATGGCAGGTTGCACATGAAGTGGGTATAAATCAATGTCAAGCACCAGCACTTTGACTTAAGCAGTCAATATTTTTGGGCATTTGTAAAACTCAGTACATTGTTGTGTGGCAGTCTGGAAGTTAAATGCTATTTTGACACAAGGAAAGAGGCAAACAATATATATGAAGATGGATATGCAGGATAGCATAATAATCTCTGTTAACAGAGATGTCAGAGTGGTATTGTCTCAGACAGCAGGTGCTGTGACAAGTGCTTAATGAGGCGTATCCCTTGTGTCCCCATTGCAGCCAGTGCAAACATCCTTCCAGCGTTTCCTGGTTTGTGTGGCTCCAGTGCAGGAGAAGACTACTTACTGATGCCTTGTGGTGGCTCTCACACTGTGTGATAGAGAAACTTATTCCTCATGATCAGTAATTTCATAAGCATCATAAATCTTAGTGGAATTTCGTGATGGAAAAGGTGTGAAACAAAGACTGAGCTAATAACTTCCAGACTGTATTGTTCAGAAAACTGCCTGGAATCATTGTCCAGCACCAAGTCTGTGTGGTCACTGCAGTGGCTTCAGAAAACAAGCTGGATATTCGTAGATGGAGAAATGAAGAAAGTCCTGCCTGCAGACAAAGAAATAGCATTCTTGAAAAAGTACTTAGGTTGCATCTTCTAATGTGATTTCATAATCCTGTTCTGGTCCAGAACTTGAGATTCTGGAATTGTTTTGCAAAATCAGGAATTTGAACTGCCAGTGTCATAGTGCAAGGTATGGAACAGGGTGTTCCGCTGTGGATATTTTTTACTTGTCCAAGCTTATACATTTTTTTCTACTTCCATTATCTTAGATTTTTCATTCCTACTTGATTTAAAGGGTGTTTGAGGCAAGTCTTTCATGGAGAGCTGAACGAGGAAGCATGGAACTAGTTTAGAATGGGATTCAAGGGAAAAATGAACAGAAGGACAAGAAAGATTGCTAACTTCAGGTGTTGACAAAGCATTTAAGGAAAAAAAAAAAAAAGTAAACTAAAACCAGACTTAAAATAGTTATTGTCAATAGTGAGAAGTAAAAAGATGGTTCAGGATTTCCACTTGAAACGAGGTGGCTGAAAGATCCCTCAGATCTGAGTTACACTGTGGTGCTCTATGTGGAGTCAACAGAGCATTAACATAACACAGAAAAGGCTGAACAAACCGGTTATTTGGCAATTTATCTCAATTAAAAAGAAGAAAAAAAAAGAAGGAAGCCAACAACTAGTTGGTTATAGTGTCTAGGAATTTTGCATATTTCAAGGTTACTACTTCACTTCTCTTTGTCATTCAGATATAACCAGAGATTCCTGGGGAAATCCTGAGAATGGAGGCAAGAACAAAAGGTTCCACAGTTTCAGGGAAGACAACAAATTGTCTGTGTTACTTTTAGCTGATGTCACTGAAATAGCAGTGAGTAAGACATAACTTATGGGTAAGGAGCAGCTTAAATTAATTTAGGTAATTGGAAATTAAAAAGGCTACAATTGTGTGAGGTTGGGAAGGTGAAATTTGAAGTAGCAGATATTTGCACAGTTTGAAAGGAGTTCCTCATTTGTAATTTTTCTTAAGTGTTTTTGTGCAATATTTCCCTGTAACTTTACTGAACTTTAGTAGTAGGTAAGTAAACTAATTATTGTAATGTGAATTAATATTTACTGTAGAAGTGAACACCATTTTCTCCAGAAAAGTAAAAAAGAAAAGAAAAGAAAAGAAAAAAAAGAAAAGAAAAAAAAGAAAAAAAA
>QUSF01000036.1:5701001-5733819 GCA_003676055.1 Chloebia gouldiae | reverse complement strand
AAAAGAAAAGAAAAGAAAAGAAAAGAAAAGAAAAGAAATAAAGAGGCAGATCTAAGTAAACTGATGAAAGAGCTTTCTCACAAAACTCTGTTCTCAATTTTTTCTGATAAATGATGTGCCCTTCTGCCCAGATTGAGCTACTTCCATTCTCTGGTTGTACATTTAAAATTGGATAGAAAAATATGGCCCAGTAATGATGAATTTTGCCAGCAGGGCTTCAGGACACCTCCGGCCGTGTCATGACCTGAACTGTTTCAGTTTTTTGATCTGAGACAGCAGCTGTCGAGCAGTCAGCTACCTATGAACTCAATTTGGTTTAATTATTACTTGGTTTATAATGATAATCAAGTATTTGTTGTGTGTAAACTGAACTGTCTGTGCCAGTAGATTAAGACACCACGGCAGACAACAGAGCTGGGACCAGAGGGCCCAGCCCTGACACACAGCACAGTTTTAGGGAATGAACTCTATGCACAGAGAGCTTCATTTATAAAAATACATGTGGTTATCTGGAAGCAAAAATTGTGACAGCAAAATATACCAAACATTTACACAAACATAAAGGTCATTCAATTTCTTCTATAATCTTGTCCCACACTCAGATAGGGAATATTCACCTCTAATATCGAGTCATGGTGCATTTCGATCCCTTCATATGTTTTCTACAGAATGCATATTTTTTTTCTCAAAGACATGTCATATTTGGATTAAGGAAATAGAAGTTAATGTTTCTCTGTTTCTTTCCAATTTCTCTCACAAATTAGGCAAAAAAAAAAAAAATCTGTTAAAATACTCCAGTATTTTAAAAATATTTTAAAGCCCTTTGAAGTAGCACACCTGAGCTCTCAACGTGAGATAGCTGTGCTTTGAATTTACTGCATGAACATAGGGCAAAACAGGCTGGCAGCCACCAATAGCTTAAAACCAGAGTAAAAACAGGGACCCAGACACCTTCCACCAGTCCAGATTGCTTCAAGCTCCATCCAGCCTGGCCTTGAACATCTCCAGAGATGGGGCAGTCACAGCTTTTCCAGGCATCCTTTGCCAGGGCCTCACCATGCTCACAGGGAATAATTTCTTCCTGGTACCTAATATAAACCCGCCCTCTCCCAATCTAAAGTCATTACCTCCATCTCTTCATGAACAGCATTTCACACAGTAATATAAAGGACTCCCCTGTTTGAGTGAGAGAAATGTATTCCAGGAAAAAATACACCTGCAAAAGAAATGCAAACTTTGCTTCAAAGACTTTTACACAAAGAGATTGTGTCATTGTGCTGTTCTTGGAAAATAATAAGCTGTCATCTCAAGGAAGAATTAAAGTCTAAGTTTTAGTCTGTGATTTATTTTACTTTTTATTTTTCAGATAGAAGGAGTTGTATATTTGAACCAATAATAAGATTTAGTTCACCTACCAAACCACTCATGCATAAGTACTAAAAAAAAAAAGAAATCCAGAGGGATTTTATTCCATTATTCTTTGACAGAGTAACATAATTAGAGTGACCTCATGCCTGTGATTTCCCGGCCAAGCAATGCAGGAAGTAATTACTCTACAAATACAAACTCTGAATCTCCATTTTATTTTCTGATACTTCTCTAGCAGGGAAAAGAAAATACTGTACCTACCAGTACTCCAAGATGAGAGAATGTGACAGTTTCAAATTGGTTTAACCTTGCCAGGACAACAGCTTTTCAAAAATACTGCTAATTGCAAAGCAATGATTTCATTAATCAGGCCATAACTCATCATCATCTGTCTACAGGTGATCCTGTTTAATTAATCTGCTACACTAAATAAACACAGTTTCAATATTCTACATAATATTTTTTTAATGTTCTACTTTGTCTCTTGTGGAAGATGTTGAGTCCAAATTGGTATTTGGGGCAGAATTCGCTAATTGGAGTTGTTTAGTCTTGGATAGTGAAGACTTAAAGCTGCACTGGGGTTTTATGGTTTAGGGGAGCAGTTAAAGTGCAGGGAGTTCTCAGGGTGGAAGGCTGGATGTTGCTTCTACTCAAAATGCTGGGTAAACTGAAATGCTTTCATGAGTTTCTAATATTAATCTCAAAATACTACTTTGAATGTACCAAACTTAAATAGGTGGAAGTGCCAAAGGTTCTGTAGTTTCCCTAGTGGAAACAAGAGCAAAGAGAAAGAAGGAGAAGTCATAGGTCAACCTCCTGAAAGGCTAAAGTCCTAAATACAAATCAGAGTAATGAGAATGCTTAATGTCTTGGCTTAGGAGTTTTATAACCATTTTGAACATCACCATGTTTAGGATCCAGCTGGATATGGGCTGGTTTTGTCCCTTCTTGAGGTTACTATCTTGAGGGGCCTTCTGAACACATCTACCAGTCCATTGAAGACCATTAGTTGTATTTCCCTTCACTAAAATATAGAAAAACACAAAACAGGCAGAATTATGAGAAATTGGACCATTGTCAGCTTCAGCTTCACCACTTTTAAGCAAAACTTCTAAATACAAAACACAACAATATCATACAAGAGCTAAAAAATTTGTTATTTCGCTAAAAAAGGAACTATTTCATTTTTATTCTATTAATCATAATTTATTTGGTGATGCATTTTATTCACCACATTTTTAGGGTTTTTTTTCTTTACCTGTACATTTTCATTCTGTTAAGTAGGATTTATTCTATTCACCATCAGCTCCTTGCAAATCTTTATCTGTTGTAGGGTGAGGGTTGCCAGAAGAGTTTTATGCAGCTGAAATTGTTAATCCCTCTCTTCAGCAACTGTGCATAGACCAAGTTTAGGTGAATAACAAGTACATACAATATAACTATTCTATTTAAACAGAATTATGGAGCTGGGCATCAGATAAGAAATCTCTACATACTGCAATGTTTGTTTTCCTGATCTGGCATAAAAATTTGCAAGCATAGAAGTTGAAACTGAAGGACAGACCTTTGCAACCTCTGACCTCTTCATGGTTTAATCTATATTATGTTTTAGTCATACAGAGAAAAAAAAAACAGGGAATAAAAAAATTGTGGTAAATTTTTTTTCTGTGGAAGGAGCAGCATAGCAGCTCTGTGCTTGGAGACCTGAACAACATAAAAACCCATCAATAAAATAAGACAAATAAACACACCAGCTGAAATAATGTTGTCAACAAGGGAAGTGAAACAAGCTTCTTGATATAATTGTATACATTTTAAATTACTGTCCTCTAACTCAAAATCTATGGTGTACAGATGAAATTTCTCTGAACAATTATGAGCTCATATTCAAAAATGACAAGCAGGACTGGACATGAAAGCAAACTCAGGGAGGAATATTCTACAGATACCTCATACTTCTCCTTTCACTGCTTTCAAGAAGTGTGAAAATTGTTGTGTTGGACAGCTATTTATAATGGAAATTTAACACCTGTTTCAAGGAACATTTGACCTAATATCCACAGCTACCTCTGTTCAACCCTAGAAAGAGAACTGTAAGCATTATTTTATTTTTTTAAAAAACACTCATATCTAAACAGAGGAGCTTTTGTTTTGAAGAAGACAAACACTTCCTATTTAATTTCTCCTGAAGGATTTTCAAAAGGTTTATACAGAACTTTTAATGGATGAAGGTCTCAGTTAAAAAGGCCTCGTCAATTGTCTCTTTTGTCTTTCTGAAGTACATAAATACAGTGTGCTTTCTATTCATGGAGACAGGCTTATTAACCTTAAGCAACAACGAAAAAAAATCTCAGTTTTTACAAGTTACACATGTACTAATGTGAGATTAGCAGATTAAATCAGGGCATTTCTTCTCTCGTTAAAAATGCATTTTAAAGTTCATCTTTTCCAGTTGTGAATAGAGACTCAGAAAGACACTCAGATCCTCTGTCCTAAAGCTACACACATACCCTTCTGAGGTTCTCAGCTGAACTAGAAGTGATTTGTAGTTTGGGGACCTTCTTTCTGGTTTTATTTATATATTTTTAAAAACATCTGTGAATCAACTCTTAGGTCAAGGAATAATATTGCCCATGAAGTGTAAAAAGCTTGAAAGCATATAATTCTGTACAGGACTTTTGTACTCATGTTGTCTCCTGGAACATCTTGGGGTTTCTTTGTAGAATAATTATTGGGGTTTTTTTAATAGAATATATGGTTTTGTTTCCTAGGATTTTTGGCAGCACTCTCTGAATTTTTTTTTCTATTTGTGTTTTATGTCAGGCATTTCTATGGATTTACTTGTTCTCTTTTGTTTATAACGGTGAGGGAACAAAAATCCAACAATCTGTTATTCCTTTGGAACTTTGTAGTTAAAATTCTCAGGAGAAAGACCTTATTAAACAAGTGTGCAAACATAGAGAGAGGGAAAATATCTTTTACAAATACAAGCCAGAAGGACTGAGTAATTCTTAATTTCCAAATATGACTTTATCTTCTGGTTTTGCTATGATAACCTCTGGCTTTTTAAGGTTGGGGGTTTTTGTTTGTTTGCTTATTTTGTTTGTTTTTTTCATGGTTTTTGTTTGTTTGGTTTTTTTTTGTTTGCTTTTTTGTTTGCTTTTCATGTTTTTTTGTTTGTTTGTTGTTTTTTTTTGTTTGTTTTTGTGGGTTTTTTTGTTGTTGTTTTTTTTTTTTTGGAGGAGCCTGTTCAGGCAGGTATTACTGTGCCATGTGTTCTGGGAGATGCAGTGAAGTGAAGCAAACTGAGGAACAAGTTTCCTGTGAAGCTCAGGCTTGCTGGTCAGCCTCCCACAGTGTTACACCCTAGACAAGGGGAAAAAAATAATCTTGTAAATATTTCCAAGTGAAAAATGAAGAGAAAGGCAGGGAGCACAGGAAGAAAAAGGCCCTGTCAGATGACCTATGGAAGGCGACTTTGTGCTCCAGCACTGCTAGAGAACATTCCCTGCCACTGGTGCAAGCAGCTGGAGACATAAATACTGATTGATTTGGGGGCCACAATCTCGGTGGTGCAGAGGTGGTTCAATAACTTGACATGATGGAGTTCCCTCAGAGCAACTGGGATGCCTGAAAGAAGTGAACAGATATAATTCTGATTTGGTAGCAAAATATTAGGTGAGATTATAATTGTATCATTACCTTCCTCCTTCCCATGGAAAGATTGATATTGATGAGAAAATACTTTCCAGTGCCACAGTAGAAGGTAATTAGCAATTCAATCTCTTTTCCAGACCAAAGAGAAGGACCAGTAGGTGAGTTATGGAGCAATAACTTATGAAGGAATATTGGTTTGGATGGTAACATGAATTTATCAAGAGAGAGGGATGAAAAGAGAACCATTAAGGGGTGTCTGGAAGGCCAGACAGAGAGGAATTATTAATTTATATAAAACAATAATTTTGAATACAAATACAGACACTCTTGAGTGTATTTATTTCTATATTCAGCACTCTGATGTGAGCTGACACACTGTTCTTGCAGAATGGTCATGCCACCACACAGAACAGAGAAGGGGACTGAGCTGAGGAGCCAGGATCTGATTAATTTGGGGAGGAGTATCCACATGGTGACAGGAGCTCATCAGAAATTGAAAGAGAAAACTTTGGGGGAGCAATATCCCAGTTGACAGAAACAGCTTTACAGGGATGGGTTTAATGCTCAACAGGGAAAATGAGGAGATACAACAGGTCCTAATGAGGGCTTTAGAACAGAATTCACAGTTTCTCTGTGATAAAAATAAACCATCACTGTCAGGTCAGAAGGCCCAACAGCAGCAAGAATTGGTCTGTACACACCGGCACTGGAGGAAGCATCCCTGGGCAGCAGGAGGCCAGCAAATAGGAGCAAACTTTAGGCTTCCCACAGCTGCCAAGGGAAACAGATGCATTGTTAGAGAGCAGAAATTGTCTTGTTAGGTGGCAAAGATCATCAGCATCATTAGCAAAGGAAGCTCATGGAGTCAAGAGCAGAACTAAGAGCAAATGCAGACAGCCAGAGCTGCTGCCCACTATGGTACAGCTGTTCAGCACAGAGTGCAGGTGCCAGTACATAAATATATATTATCTATAGCAGGTATATTTGCATAATGTGTATATCTGTGTACAAATGAATGCACAGGATTCCCTGGGTGATTTTGGTTTGTGCTGTTTCTCCCCTGAGGGGAGCTGAGAGATGGGTGCTTGTAAGCAGAGGTGGTTTCATGGCACCTTACGTGGCTGTGGAACAGTGCTGGCCACAGATTGCACAAAATTAGCTTTACATCAGAATATAACAAGCCTGAGTTGAAGGTTTTGAAATCCTCATGATACATGAAATGTGGCTGAAGTGTCTTGTTAACACAGGACTGAAGTTTCCCTGGTCTGTGGTTAACATCTCTTGATAATTTTGGAAACACCAATAACTGCCAGAGTCTAATCTAATGGAGTGACCATAATTCAGTTGCAAAAAAATTATTCACACTCATGCTCTGCCCAAAATGGAAGCCTTAATCTCTAACCACATTTACAAATTATCTGGTTTCATTCATTTTTCACAGAAGAAGCCATCACTGAAATATCATCCTTATCAGGTGTGATAACTTTTGTGAAGCTCTTTCAAAGATAGTAACATGTTTTCCTTCTCTGATCCACCAGCCTCATGCATTGAATTCCATCTGAGCAGCTTAAAAATTCAGAGGGCAGCCTTCAGTAACGGGACTTTTGGTTTCTGTTTGTGTTGTAGTTCAAGTAGTTCTATCAATGTGTCTCAAAATGTCTCTAAAGGAACCATAAAACCTACTCAGCTTTCTCAGAATATTGGTCTGTCTGCAAAATAAAACCCTTTATTTGGTGTAAAGGCAAACTATGGCTGGCATTTACTGCCATCATCAATTATTTTGCACATGATACCTGCAGAACAGAATGAGTTTTGTAGAAAGTGAGGACGATGAAGGGCTTCCCTCAAGAACTGCCACACCAGCACTTTCCAGAAACAGACTGGTACATTGCAGACGCACTTCCTGGTTTTGGGGAGTTTTGAGGTGAAAGGAGGGTGGGTAGAAAGATTGCATTATATTACTGTTGTCATAATTTCAGTAGCTCAAAACAGAGATTGATTCAAAGAAAAGTCATGCAAATGTTGCTGAAATTGGCAGGGAAGAGGAGAAAACACAAAGATTTCTGTTCTGATTCAAACCAAGTGGCTGATGAGCCCCACCTGCAGCCTCCACTCCCCAAAAATGAGAGCCTAAGGGAGATGATAACAGAGCAAGGCATGCTGAGAAAACATGCAATGATCTCCCTCTGACAGCCCTCCCAGGCTCCAGTGAACTCTCTGAACCTACAGAGAAATCACTGTAGGCAACAACAATCAATGGATTTTCCTCCCACGGATTTGTCTGGAGAAAAGTGCACTCACAATGGATGACCAAGATATTTCCCAGGTTACTCATAAAATGTTGAAAGACCACTTTGGGGAGTACTTTTCATCTGTCACCTCTTCAAATCCTCTTTTGGAGGAGCAGGGAACAACAAATCTCTGTTCACTCTTGTTGCTTTCAGGGCTGTGTAGAACCTTGGTGCATTCTTTTGTTTACTCTGTCCTTTCTTTTCCAGACTGAAGCATGCCAGGCAATGAGACAGAGGACTTCAGGTACATTTGGCAATTGGTGCATTTCTGCATGATTTACAAAACACATGAAACAAGCTTTCTGCATTCCATAATTTGCATGGTGGGTGTGTTAAGACTGCAGGAGGCTGTTCTGCAGCATCACCTTATTTCCAGCTTCTACTAACAAAGCCCTAAAAAATACTAAAACAACAGCAACCACCATCTGAAACAGTGATGTTTGCATTGCTGGTTAATAAAAAGACCCCCTAACTACACTGAACCTCTGTTAGGCATTACAGATTTCAGCTCTTTTACCTGTCTTCCCCTTTACTCTTGCTGTGATCTGAATCTCCAGTGCATAATGTAATAGCAAATTGGCAAAAACAAATTTAAAAACCCTAACCAACTGAACAAATACCTGGCTTTACCCTCACTAATCCCTGGCCAGGGAGTTTATTTTCAATCTACATGGTAATAGAATGAAGCTCCCACAGATGGAAGCAGCAGAGACACAAAGACAGCTTGATTGTGCATTTTATGTGGATAACAAACCTGTAAGACTGTAAATGCAGGATTTTCAGGATTTCAGACATCTAAGAAGACAAATGTGTTTTATTTTATTATTAACCACCCAAAAAGTATGAAAATGCTCTCAGTGACACCTTCAGTTGAGCCAGGAAGGAGAATCTCCTCAGGCTGTAGCTCTGCTCAGTTCTTACAGCCCCAGATGCCCATGGCTGGCTGCAATCACCCTGGTGCAGGCATTCCCCTCTGTGTTTGCCCATGTAGTTATTTGGATATTGTTCCAGACCTTCTGATGAATCTTTTTCTCCTTGAGAGCATCTCAAATATGTGGTTAGGTCATAATGAACTTCTCATTCTTGGCTCTGACACACAACCCTGTTCGAAAATCTGAGATGTCAGCTGGTACATATTAACTGCTGATATAAGTAAACAAGGATGCATCAGCTGGCAGAAGACTTATTAGTCACAGATGCAGGGAGATAACACAAAGCCACAGTAATCCCTGGTATTTGTCCTAAGCTCTGTATGACATAAAACTAAGAATTAATCACGAATACAGGGATCATACATTACTGCACTAAAGTTAAATTTCCAATGTTTCCCCCACTGCTGCATAGATTTCTTCATAGAGAAATACAACTTGCTCAGTGACAAATTTAAGGGTCCCAATTGAAGAGTACCTGAGGCTATGTTCAGGCACTTAATTGTGAATGGCTGGGAGAGTTCACTCTCAGCACTGCTCCATTCTCTGGCCCTTGTGGACGACTGCCTGGACCATCCTGGAAGTGAAGATGCCATGAGTGGTCTCAGAGTGCTCACAGCATCCTGCTAGGCCACAGCCAGAATGGAAGGATCATCTTCAATTTCACATTCACAGCTCCAGTACCATCTCTTTTGGCATGGCTTATAGAGCTGATGCACTTTACAAGCCTTTTCTTGTTAAAAGAGAACTTGAGAGAGTGGCTGCTTAATGCCCCCAGAAAATCATTATTAATCACCTTTTTTTTGGTATGATAACAGATGACACTGCACCTGGGAAGATAATCTGCAGTAGCTAGAAATAAACACCCATCCACCCCTTCATGAATGAAACAAACTGCTGCTGTTGTCACTAAGTCTGAAACACAGTTAAGAACACCTCAACCTCAATTTATGTCTCTCTCTCAAAAAATATGCATACAGAGGTAAAACTCCCCTTTCCTTTCTGGGTCTTCTCTAGGTCATGTATTAAACAAATTAAGGAGCCAAAAACGTGAGTCTATAACACAAATTACTATTCCAATACAAATATTTGCAAGGTGACTCTTTAAGGTAAAATATCTTCCAGGATATTTTATGCAAAATTTATGCTTCTGTTTCAATTGCACAAATAGGTCCTCAATTTGCATTGAAACAGCTTTATTCCCGTAAAATACAGAGGAGAGTTTAGCACATACTGTGGTATTAAACAAGATCTGAACTGAAGGAGATAGGGAGGCTAAGAAAAATATTGTCTTGATCAGATAAACTGGTGTTCAGAATATACTCCTACTGAAAATATATTACTGTGTAATTGATATTACTGTATTAAAGTAATGAAAAGCAAATCTCATGTGCTTGATTAAATCAACCTTTCATATGGAACAATTTAATGAAATGCAGACAGAACAACAAAACAGAAAACAGAAACAAAGTAGCTATGTTTCAAGTGACAATGAAAATGCAAAGTGAATGAAGAGGTAATCAAAGCATAAAAAGATCTGAGCTTTTTCACTAAAATATTCCTATAATAGAAGAATGTAACAATTTTTTTCTTTTTATTCTTTCTAGATTTGAATAACAACAGAGGTATATGTAATGGCATAGTTTTTAATGAGATAAAATAATTGGAATTATGAATAGTCAAGATACCCTTTGTAATTGTACTGGCATTTCTACTCTATTAATGTAGCAGCTCTCCAGCAGGAGGCCACTTATGAAGAAAATCTAGTCTTGATATCAATTTCTGCTAAATTTTGCTCAGCAAAGACAGTGTTTCTGTAAACATGGTATTGCCCAGCCTACTGTGTTTTCATGACCATGTTAAAAGAGGAAAGCACTTTAATTTGACTTAAAATAAGAAAAAATACTAGGAGGATTTCTAAAAATAAATAAATAAATAAATAAATAAATAATTTAAAATCCAGGGAGAAAATCATGAGGATGCCACACTTTTACAGCTGGCATCACACCTTCTTCATCTGTCCCATGAGTTTTAAATGTGGAAAATAATTTAATAAATGAAACATATTATGCAGATTCAGTGAAATATCAAATGTACACTTAACTCTGATTTTACACAGAATTGTCTACCACAACTCGCATGGATTTGCTCCCCAAAAATGCTGAATTTTGTGAAATAGAAATTAAGAATTGCATGTAATATTTTGACATTGTATTATGCTTGTAAAAGTTTTTATTTTCTGTTAAATAACTAATAAGCTGTGGTCAGAGAGAGTCAGTTGTTTATAACATTCAAAATTATTTCACTGGAGGCTTCTGTAGATCAATTTTACATAGGCAGAAATTAAGTAACTGTTGACACGGTTACTGCATATAAGCAATGATTTTGTTTTGAAAATGTTTGTAGCATTCGGTATGAGAAAGAATAAATCACTTGATAATTATTTACTCATATTAATATTTCTCATTAATTTCAGGTCTTGATGGACAGAGTGTGTTCTGAAGTTTTATCATTTTGCTAATATTGGAATTTCTGATGAATTTAAACGTAATCTTAATTTCAAAGGTTTTGTTTGTTTGTTTTTAATATATTAGGTACATTGTTCTTCATAGTATCTGATTTTAACTGTGGAGTTATTAATTGGTCTGTGTGCAGGATTTCTACATCTTGTGTTTTAAACATTCTTGAAGTTTATCAATATGACATTTAACTTATTTTAAAAGGGAGTAGAAAGAGAAAAGAGAATATGTAGGCAGAGGAAGCAGAGAATGAGGAGTGGGAGAGGAGACATCCAGTGAAACATAAAAGTGGGAAAACCAGCACAAAAGGAAAGGGAAGGATGAAGGGAGACAGATCAGACACTCACACAAAAAGACATCATTACTATAATGTACCATGTGAATGGGGAAACATAGCACAGAAATAAAGACATTTCAGTGTTTGTGTTCAGTTTACCTGAATAATTATTTTTCCCTTTGTATTGTCCATGCAGAAACCTACAGTGATACCATTGTAAATGTGACAGCAGCAAAGAAACACACTGGGTTGTCCTGATGAATTTTATTTAGGTTTGTGTGGTTTTTTTGCCTTTTTATACAACTGAAGGTATCTTCGAGGGGTTTCTAAACACTCACTATTTATTCATTTGTAGTGAGAGAGTTTAGGTTTATACGAGTTGTATTGCTCTGCCTGGTGAAATAAAACACAAAGAAGAAACGGAGAGCTGAGTAGGCCCCGTGTAATGGAAATAGCACTTTGTGAGGAAAGATTTTCTGCCATTTGCTGGGGAAGAGTTGCAAAAAACTGTCACTGTGATTCACTGGAGAAGTTATGACAACAGGAATTTGAAGAACTGAAGGAATTTATTCTGTTCATACTGGACTGATTTTGTCATCATATATTTAAGTCAACAGGGTGCAATATGGGTGAATTTGAGCAAATAGTTTCTCTTGCTCTTAATTTGCTAAATTAGGCTTTGGGTTAATCTCTATTATGTCCTGTTTCATGGCTGTGTCTCCAGTAAATCTAAAATATCCATCCATATCAGTATTTCTAGGTGTCAGATTAATAATGTCTTTTTTCTCCTCTTTCATTCAATCATTAATTTTCATAGGAACAAGGCCTTCTTTGGACTCGAGAAACTTAATTTCCCTTTTTTTGCTGAGCTACAGCCAATTTTGGTACAGTTATAGCTCAAACCAACAAACCCTTGGTCACATGTCTCATTTTCTGCAATGCTGGGTAATTTAAACTCTGCAGGCAGACTCTCTATAGTGCTGCACAATCAAATTCTCACCGTGCCCTGCAGATCCTTTTTGCTCCCAGTGCTTCATATTACAGCTTCTCAGCTGGGCTATGGATTTGTGCCTTCACCTCACAGAGAGAAGCAGCTGCCCATCCTGGGCTTTGGAGGCGTTCTTTCATCCTGCTTCCTTTCATCCCTTCCATCTCTAAGGCACAGATAACAGCAGCTCCATGAGCTGTTGCCAGGCAAGGAGCAATTAAAAATCAGTGTTGAGAGATTGCTAGTGTTACATTCCATTTCAAATGCATCCTTCATACTGAAAATCAGAATTTACCACAGTGTGGAGGAGGTAGATGTGAGGCACTGACGGCCAGTGATCAGCCACTAACTAACCAACTCCTGTCCTGCCATGCCAGCTGCATGCTTAGACGAGGTCTCCATGGTTGTTCTAGCTCTGATTACTGCCAGATGGATCACTTTAGCTTTTGCTTGCCTTCAGCAGTTAGTATATTTTGTGTACCTTCAGAATCGTGGTCACTTGTCATCAGTCGGAGCAGCGGCACACACCAGAAGTCAGCCAGCTGTGTCTCTCTGGACAATATTTTGTTATTATTGCAGTGGCTGACAAGCTTATAGCAAAATCCCTCCAAACAATGCAAACTAAAAAGTAGCAGAAATTCAACCCCGTTTTAAAAACCAGAAACATTTCTAAGACGAGTGTAGGGAGTAATATGTGCTGTTTATCTAGGGAAACAAATGAGATCAGCTGGTTTGTTTTCAGTGAGCCCACATAGTAAAACCAGCAAGGCGAATAAAGCATTAAGTGTTTAGTGCTTTGGTTTTTTTTGCCTTGCAAAGCAATGAAGAATTGTCTGAGTCGTGCACATGAATTTAGAAAGGAATTTTAGATTTGTATTAACATATAAATAATTGATTTGAAAGTGCCTTTTTTTTTTTTTTTTGCATTGCATTTTTACATTAAAAAGGCTGGTAAATTTGTTTTGGAGAAATTGTTTTTGAAGCTTGCATAAGAAGCTCTTGATGAAAGAGCAAAGTACAGACTTGCGAAAAAAGAAATTTGCAAAATTCATAATACAGGTCTGGGAGTGACATTGTAAATCACTGCTACAGGGTGTTGTATATGGCAATAACAGTGGTTTATTTAGGTTCTGACTTTGTCTTTGAACATCCCTATCTGATTCATAATGCAAGATAAATTATGCTACTTTAACAGCACTACAAATTATTTTCTGTTCAGATATGAAGATTATTCTAGAAACATGAAAATGAGGCAAAATATCCAATGTATGTGAGTTCATGAAGTACCTGCAGAGCACAAGGATTCCCCATCATGCAAAGTCCTGTTCCACAGGAAGTGACAGTGGACACATCAAGCCAGTGACAAATTTCACCAAGATTCAGAACTGAGAACATTTTGTCCACTCACAGCCTCCACATCGGTACCACCAGCCTGTTGCTGGCCTGGCCTGAGACCCCAGTGTGTGAATTTCTCCATTTGAGTCTGGGGAGCAGTGCTACTTTACTTACAGGAAATTTTGCAGGTGCAATTTACCTCCCTTCTTTCCTTCCAAAGCTGGAAAACAGAAGAATTTATTTATTTCCTTGCAGTAGAGACAGGAACCCCTCACATGTTGCAGCACTCATGTTTCACACCCAAAACTGAAACATGACTAGGACATGTGTCAGAAATTTATTTTTGCAGTGTGCAAAGTTCTTGGCTACTGCAGTGAACAACACAAATAACTATTTTAGTTTCACATCTGACAAATAGTATTTCAGTGATTTTACACCCCATTTCACCACCAAATGCCTTTTGTTCAACAACTGTGTATCTTTCTTTAAAGGCAAAACTTTATTATGAATTAGGATAAGCTATGCTCCTCTACCTATTTGTTTAATATCACCTAGAGCTATATTCCAGAGCCATTCATCTGCAAAATATGTTCCTGACATAAGGGGAACAGAAGTGGGAGGTGAAACCATGCCTCAACTTTTTAAGTGTCATTAAATATCTGCACATAGTATGAACTTAGGTACTTTCCTAAGATGTAATCACAGTAAGAGGCAAAAGGTTTGGAAAAAAAACCAAAAACAAAACCAAAACCAACCAAACAAGAAAAGACAACAGTACAACCCACACTACAGATTTAAAAATAAAAATGCTTCATACATAAGCCATTAATCTGCTTTGTGACCAGGCAACTAGGGTCTTGGCAAGCAGCTCATTTGACTTTTGGAAGCTAACTCTAAGTGTATTTTTAATAATATTAATACAAAATCAGGAACACCAGAACAGATTCCTAATATTACAGCATTTCTGAGTGTACACAGTAATATGCAATATAATAAAAATAATCTCTATGGTTCTAACAGATTTGCAAAGGCGTATCTGATTTTATGTGATATTCCACTATATACTCCACCAGTCAACTAAGCACTACTACCAACTTCAGGAGCCCAAGAACTTGGGTACAGGCTTATTCAGGGTCTTTGGCCAAGACTGAATCAATGTGATTTCATGGAAATCTCAAGCTGATGCACTTTTCTCAATTATTGTGCTCAGTGGCATTTATTTCAATAAAACACTCAGCTCAGAAAAGGGAGCATTCCTGAGTGTAAGGCTTTTTCTTGGAACCATCTGGGTTTCCTTCATTCTGCAAAGAAACAGCGGAGTGGCAGCAGCACGATTTTATATTAGCAAGCCAGGATTTCTGACCAGAATGCTGCCTGCTCCCTTCAAACCAAGCATTGGTGTGCTGTTGCCACAGTTCTCATCACATTTGACACTGAGGAAAGGTTTTCATCGGGAAATAATAAAAGGTAAGTGTATAGTGCTGTGACTCACTCGGAATGGATGCACAGATGCTCAGATTCAAGCACAGCCATGCCCTTAGGTCTGCCCTCATCTCCATTTAATACCAGTGGAGCAACACTTCAGTTACAGAGAGAAGTGAGAAACACCTTTCAGATGTAAATAAATCCTTGACACCATCACCTTTGAAAAGAAATATTTTCTTTTTTTTTTTTTAACTGAATCCCTACCATCTGTTGTGCTCTCTAATTGCAAGTGCACAATGAAAATAATTCACAAATGTGTCATATAAAACAAGGTTTGAAATTATTTAGATCTCCACTTGTGTAACTTCTAGTCTTAACTCTGCTAAGGAAACATCTGCTTTATTTTCCTCTCCTATTCCAGACAATTGGAGAAATTGGTCCATTGTCACAATGAAATCCCTGCCATGGCTTCAAGAAGTCCAGAGTGCATCAAAGGACTCTGTTTCACTCACTAGCACCTTTCATGAACATCTAAATTCACTGAGTATATTCTATGGATTTTTTAATTATGTCTGAAATTCTGATTTTATTTTAAGGGTTGGTTCTTTTTTGGGAGTTGACAGGTGCTTTCAGGACAATTCTAATTATTATGAAAGCACTCAAGTGCTTGTATTGCCGGCAGAAAAAAATTGCATTGAATTCCAGTCACAGAGACTTTAATTTTATTTATTTTTTAATTCCTATCTTCTTTCTTGAGCACACAGCTCTGGGCTGGAGCCCTTCAGTTCTAAGGGCTTCTGCTCTGGCTAACATGATCCCTTTTCCAGGGATCCAAGACTACCTCTGCCAGTGAGCAATTTGGCATTTGCAAGGCTGGAGAGGGAATTGCCTAGTTGATTTTTTTGTCTGAATCCCCAAATGTTCTGAGCAGATGAGGGCAGAATATGAAGATAAAAATTATTGAGAAAGTGATCAGTATCAAAACCCCTCCCAGCACACACACTTTTCTTTCTACACTTGGCTATAGGTAACCCTAAGAGAATTGATATTTCTTTCACTTGAAAGCCTGCAAACCTCAGGGTGTGTTCTCGTCCACATATTCCAAACTGCAGACAGCTGCAAAAGTGTGACTCATTAAATCTGAGCACTGGGGTGCTGAGACCTGCCCTTCACTGTGGGGATAGAAAGAGAGAAACCTCGCTTCAGTGCTTCCTTTTTTCTGGCAAAGAATATTTTACTGTCCTTGACTCTGAGCTGGCCATCAAACAGTGAGGGAAATGCTTTAAAATGATGCCACTGTCGAGGGTTTTGTTGTGCTTGGTCCAGGCTGTGACAGAGCAAATGAACCCAAACCAGAGGATCAAAGCCACCCTTGCAAAACAATGAGCAAACAAGGCTCTCAGAAGCCACAAGAGTATACACAAAAAATATTAAGCATGACAAAAACTTCAGAAATGTAGAGCATCAATGAATCTGCTCCATACAATTCTCTCTGTAAAGTCATTACCCACTCAGCAGTAAAGTATTTCTCTAATGCACATTGGCTTTATATTCATGACCAGATTTCACAAATTGCTTGAGGTTATCTGCAATGTGAAATACACTAGATTCATCCAGGAGCGTTCTTTTCATTATTACATTCTCAAGATTCCATGACAATTTCTTTACCTTGGAAGCAGATTCGTTTTCTGTAGTAATTTGTGAACTTGAAAGGCAATATCTCCCTTACAGTGAAGCAGTAGGAGAACACTCAAATACTAATTGATGTCATGCCTGGCCTTACAGAATCTGTTGTCAGTCACTGTGTAGGTAACTTGAAAGCCAATCTCCCAATATACCTACAAGTCTGTGTGCAGTTGTGTCAGACTTGGATGCACTTCTAAATTACAAAGAAGCAGTTATCTGGACAAGATAAGGGGCAGTATGAAAAAGGATGCATTAGAAAAGAAAAAATTTCAACTGAAAGACAGGAGCATTTAAAAGGGGAAAACCATGAAATTTCTTCTCTTGATCATTAGCTGTATACAGCAAATTATGTACATTTTAAAATCCATTTCCATGGCTTCAGTAATTTTCCATAGAGGGGCACTACTCCTCAGCCTAAAGTCCCTCAGTCCCAAAGATATATCTACAGATATTAGACGGGAAATATCCAGAAAATCAAATTAATTTGTATTTTGTAATGTGTAAGGAATATTCAACATTCCACTCATCAAAACAAAACTGACTTTGTCTTCAGCAACAGGAGATTTTCAGAGGAAGGAAAGTGTGTAAGCACAGCTCTGTACCTGTAGGAAAAATGGAGCAGAAAGCTCAGCTACCCTATGCTTGTCATCATCCAGCTGATTATGGAAACTGGTGTAATGTAAAATTCATTGTCTCACCATGATTCTCTGAGGTTCTCAGGTAATCTGAGTAGTGAAAACGGGCATTACGAAGTAAGATGTTTTGCAGTCACCTAGTGTTTCCCTGACTAACGTCAGTGGAATCCTTTGGTCCAATCTTCTTTTTCAGAGACACAGGTAGGAATACAGCGGGCAGCCCAGGTGGTCAGCTGAGAACAACAGCTTCAATCCTACTGCTCAAATTTTGCACAAAGATGTTTGGAAAAAGAGATAAATCATGGAAGGCTCGTACACATATTTGGCACAGCCTCCAATAGTTTTTTAGTCATTGGAACATGGTGAAGAATTCTACAGATGTTACTAAACTATCATAATAGCAAGCTGAGGATCAATATAACTGTATAAGGTAAGGAAATTCAATATACTGAAAAAATAAGAGGGATGTAGGGGGAAAGAAGACACAGTGAACTTCGCCCACATAGCCATGGGCATGGAGATGAGCATTGTAACAGCCAGTCCCAGGAAAACACAGATCAATACTCCTATAGAGTTAAAAAATAAACAATTTATTAGGAACTATTTGGACAGCAATAGAACATGGAGAAGATAAATTTCACACTGTAGTAGTCCATGTGGTACCTGTAGTTTGAAAACTGTGTTCTTCTTTGACTCCTCTCCTCTTAAAATATAGAAGGTGAAGAGAAAATTAGAGTGTCAATGGTCTAAAGCAGAAACATTAAATAAATGAAATGAAATGAAAGCTGGCTGAGCATATGGCAAGGGCACTGTGACTGAAGTGGGAAAGATGCTCTGGGGTCTGCAAAGTGCCAGCAGTGGGTTCATTCCTGTGCAGATAATCCTCAGTGCAGGGCAGGGATGGATCCAGAATGTGCTGGAGCAAGGCTGGGTGAGACTTCCTTCCCTCTGCCACCACTTTTAGCAGCTTGCTTTTTCCAGTGCCACCGCTTACAGTGATGTAGGGTATTGCTGGAGTCAGTGGTGTTGTTAGCAGTCATAGCACTCCGAGGTAGAGTTAAAATTCAGCCACTCCCTTCTGAGACTCATTCTTTGAAAAGCAAGCCAAATTCATGTTGAAGAGGTTAGTGGGGGATCCTCCTGCTGTGACCCTTCCTCTTGCTGGCTTTGGGAAGACTGCTGGAGGCACCGTGGCTGAATTTTTCTTTCAGGCATGCTGCGAGCAAAGCTCAACCATCTATTGAGATAATTTTCTGTGTAGAGTTAGAGATAACAAACAGCATGCACAATGTATTTAAGGTAAATACATTGATAACTTCCTTTCACCAACACCTTATTGTTAAAGTGCTGCCAGGTATGTCAAAACCTAACCAAACCAGCCACAGCTAAACTCTTTTCTCCTCATTAATAAGCATTTTTCTCAGAAAGATTCCAGTTTTTTACCTTAATATAGGCCCACCTGGTCCCTGAGGGGTCTATCACAGCTTGGTGCTGCTGCTATCATTTACAGCAGCTGCCTGGGCACAGAGAAAAGTCAGATCTCCACGGAGAAAAGTTAGATCTCTCCAGTGACCACCTCAACTCTTATAAATAACCATGGGGTTTACGTAATGGCAGTGTGAATGAATTCAAATCATCCACCTTTTCCCAGCAGTACTTGTAGCAGACACAATGTTTGGAAACTGTTTAATCCTTTTTTCCCCACTAAGTATACCTTTATGTGTGAAAATTTCCCTGGAATAGACTCAAGCTGAATAAGAACATTGAGGCTTTCCATTCAAGTTTGATTAAAAATGAGAATGGTGATTAAACAAGAATTCATAGTTCCTGCACACAGGCGGTTTAGGCTGGGCCCACAGTGTGAAGTTAGTGAGAAGAACAAAATGATATTGTTAAGTGACAAAGAAAAAGAAAAAAAGGGCTTCCCCTTCTGATGTGGTGTGCCAGCTCTGGCTGAGTGAATGAAGAGAACAGATGTTTCCAAAAGAAGATATCTGTCCATGGAGCAGCGCAAACAGAGATTTTTCATCCACATTTCCTGTTGGCCACAGGGGTCCAGGGCTGATGTTCCCTGATGTTATCTGTCTCCATCAGAAGCACACTGGATGTATTTTGAACATTTTGCCTGCTCTACAGAAAGGATACAATGCCTGCTTCAAAGGAATGCCAGCATTTTGTTGAACTCCAGCATTTTGTTGAACTCCAGCATTTCGTTGAACCTTGTGGTAAGCAGCCACCAGAAACCCTAACACAGTAAGATTCAAGGTAAGCTCTGCATTTTTTTTTTTCCTCCTCTCCTTTCAAGCAAAAAGCTGATGAAGCAGCATTTCTGGCAACCTTGGGGAGGCAGATTGAGAGGATGTGTGCACTGGGGTGACAACTTCAGCAAGTCAGCCAGGTGCCATCTTCATCTGGTCCATTACACACACTGGCTGATGTGATGTAGAAGCAGAACCTAGTCAGAAAATAAGTGCTGTCAGCTGTGAAAATAAACAGTTTTGCAAATTTTCAGACCCCCTGATGACCATAAATGGAAGGAAAGCACAGTGATTTTCACTGACTGCAGAAATTCTGCCCCCAAAAATCAGGGAAAATCACTGGCAGAAGTGAGAAGGAAGCAGTGTGCTGTGAGCTGCACATCAGAGTGGGCTGCCTGTTTATCTCCTGTGTCCACAGATCTTGTTCAGACAGTCCCCTGAAGTGCATATAATCATCCAGCCCTCATCAAATCAGCTGGATTACAGTGTCTTGCTTTTTAAAATTTACATCCATTAGTGCAAGGGAAAGCTTAGTGTCTATGGGCTGCTAAACCTTGTTAAAGCACAGTCCTGCACTTTAATGAAGATCAATATCAGAGGATGAATACACAAAAGTGGCAATTATCCAGATGAAGAGGTTTTCATCAAGAAATGGTGTTTTTTTAAAGATGTTTTTAAGAACAGTTTCTTTTTGTTCAGCATCACAAGAAAATCCTCAATCCCTGGTTATTTATTTCAGATATTTTAACTGAAAGACACCAATTCTGTTGTTAAAAATGCTGTCATTTTAATGCTTAAGGAAATAAAAACCAAAACCAAAAACATACAACAAACCAAGAATGAATAATCAAAAACCATCTGCACATCTCAAAATGAACAAGAAATATCATTGTTTTCTGAGTTTTGTCCTCCAGCCTGGCATATGCCAAGACCAGAATATACTCACTGATGTTACAATCTTTGTGCAGTTATTTAACTATATATTTTTCCCTTTGATAGTTTCCAAGAAGACTTTGACCTTACAATTTTTCTGATATCTCTGCTTTATATAATGTTCTTATATAATGTTCATTAAGTTTTTTTTTTTTCTGTAAAACCAGGGAGTCTACAGGTTGTATTTCTAAGAAACCAAGCTATTTAGAGACAGATAACTTTTATCTCAATCTTACTGTCACTTTATGACAAGGATGCAACTTTCAGATTGGTAATTTGCCCCTGAATGACAGAAAAAATAGGATTTAACTGAAGAGGAAGACTGATGAGAGATTAATCTGATTATTATAAAGAATAGGTCATGAGCTTTAGTCCTTCAAGCAACCTCAGAAAAACCTTAACTGCTCTGAATAAAGAAAACAAGAAGCAAACAGGAATAAAAAAGACACTGTTGCTATAAAGAAGTGAATTACTAATGAATATTAACAATGAATAAACACGCTGAGTAGAACTCTTTGTATTTTTCTTTAAAAAGCCCTGCTCTCTACAGCTTCTGAGTAGTCATCTGCACACATAAAAGACCAGTCAATCCAGAGTGTCACATGTAAAGAACAATAAGAAATTAATCATAGTGTAAAATATCTCAGTACAAAGAAAACAGCTTGGAATAAGGTGAAAATACTTTATTTATGGTACAATGTGCTTCAGAAGCCCCAGGTACCTGAGTTCTTCCCAGGTCACTAGCAGCACAATATGTTCAGCTTACTTGGTAGAAGCTGTCTGGACATCAATTTGAGGCTGATTCCTACAATACAGCCTTTCTAAAAACACAAGTTCCATTTAATGCCAGATAATCACTAAATTTGGTGGAACCTTTCCTTAAAATGTACTGGATGGAGTCTACAATACTTTGTAGTCTTTTATTTCATGTTGACTGTTCTCCTATGTTTTTCTCATCACATTCAGGTGACTGAGTCATGGAAGCCCATGGAGCTGAAAATCAGAATGTGGTACAATTTCAATCATCACTTGTCCTGTGGCTCACACCTGTACAAATTTCTTTCTGTCAGAGCCAGCACAACCCCACTGGGTTAACTCTCAGGGTGTTAACTTTACCCTGAATATTTACTGAATGCTAACTTCAAAATAGCCAGATGAAGCCAAATATTGTAAACAGATACTTTTTCTCTTGTGTGTGGATTAAGACACCCAGATGAGGACTCAAAATTGCTGTTGTCCATACAGACACTTGAAACTTTTCCCACAGGTGCAAACCACCTGGAAAAAGAATGCAAGGATGTTCACGCCAACACAGAGGAGGGCTTTTAAGAACAGAAAATATAGGCCAGCCACGGATGCAGCTGTAGGGAGGAACCTCCAAAACAACAAGTGAGATGCTGTCTTCTCTCTAAAGCAGTGGGGGTGGACCTACAACACCAAAGTTTGCAGGAGAGGCTGGGTGTGGCTCCCAAAAGGTGCTGGGCACGCCACTGTCACCATGAAATGGGAAGAGTTTCAGACTCCTGGACCACACTTTGAAATGCAATTGGCCAGGACAATAAATGTTCATCTGGATGTGCTCAGTTAATGACACCTGCCTCTATTCCCTACTGTCCTACACCTTGAGTTTGTAGTTCCCCTTGTTTAGATTCACCTAGACTCCTGCACTTATTAGAAACCTGGCACAAATATTATTGAAGTTTCTTAACACCCCAGAAAACTAGGACAAAGTCTGATATCTATTAAGGGGGAAAAAAAAGTTGTCTAAGAAATGTTTTTTGAAAGACAAAGTCTGATTGTTCTGATGGTTTATTCCTTAGATAGTAGTAAGGAATTCTCCCCTTAGAAGGTAGTAAGGCCCTGGCACTGGGTCCCCAGAGAAGCTGTGGCTGCCCCATCCCTGGAAATGTCCAAGGCCAGGCTGGACAGGGCTTGGAGTGACCTGGGATAGTGGAAGGTGTCCCTGCCCATGGCAGGGTGGGTTGAAATGAAATGGTGTTTACAGTCCCTTCTAATGAGAAACCATTCTAGGATTTTGTCACTCTATGACCTTTTACAAGCCAGAAATGAAGAGAAAAGGTTTACGTGAGACTAAAACTGGAGTTCTACTTATCCATAGATTTTCTTTCACCTAGAACTTCAGCACCAAAAGACAATAAATAAATAATGGATTTTTCAGAAAGCATTGCATACGGTATGTAGATATATTCAGAATGCACTGTGAAAGCACTGAAATATGGTTGGTATGGCAGTGATTTATTACTCATATTTTATAGTGTTCCAGAAATATCACACCCTCCAAACAGTGCTCTGTAATGTCCATGGCTGCTTTGGTATATGCTGGGTTTTTAAACACAAGCTAAGAAACAGCTTCAGCAAATACAAAATGGAAGGATTCTGTACATTTTATTTTACTTCTGGAGCAACTGGTTGTGCTATATACAAACCTTAACCGAGGTATAAAAATGTGATATTACAAAGAAAGAGGAAAATGAGAGTTTAATACAGAATCATACATCAATTGGAATGGCTAGCAGGACATAATCTTTGAATATTATAGCTATAATTAAATACATTTATGCCATTAAACAATTCTAGCTACTTTCTGTCGTACTTGTGGTGCTTGCTATGATACTTATAATGACTGATCCAACAAGAGAGGGAATAAAAGAAGAAAAAGGGATAAATTAGTTTCTCCTAAGTCACCTAAAAGGAGACAAGACAGACCTTCTGATTCTTCTATTAAGCTTTTAATTAACAATAATGCTCAAAGAGATCCATCCAAATTTGCAAGACCTGTAGCTACAGTAGCTGAAAAAACTACTCTGTGTTCAGCTTGTGTAGGGATTTCCCAGTCCTCCTCCTGGAGGACCCAACTCCTAAAATCACCAGCTCACAAAGCTGCAGTACCACCAGGACACAACATTTTTGTTTTGTTAATTAGTCACACTACTGGGGTCAGCTGCAAGAACTTGCTGTTTTATCATGAGAATCAGTAGAAAGGAGTACTAATACTGACCATCAGTTAGCTGTTTCTCCAGCTCCTCAGCCCAAACAGTGCCAAGATCCACGTGGAGAGAGGATAAATTAAACCCCTTCCAGTTCAGCACAAGCTGACAGATCCAGCCTGGGAGAGTTGAGCGTGGCGATGGCACCTCCTCCCAAACTCCCCCACAGCAGCACTGAACTTGCCCACATAAAATAAACATAAATAAAAAGCAGTGCCCTAATGAGCTCTGTGGATGCATCTTAAATCACCAGCTCCTAAAGCTGCATTAGGTACGGTGCCAATGGGAAATCTGCCCTGCATGCACCAGCCCATTCTGCTAATGATGCATTGTGTGTGCTCCCTGTTCCCTGCACACGCTGGGCTCCCTGCTGGGATCACAGTTGTAGCCTCCAATACTCATCATATTGTGACTCTTTTCAAAGCTCTATGTCTTACTCAGCTCATTTATTTTCAGCTATTCTTTCATGTGTGTGCTTGGATACATCATTAAGCAAATATTTTGGTTTTGTTCTCAAAGTGCATACAAATTATAGAGGTGAATTACTAATCAGCTTAGAGGTAGGACAGGGACATTAGTGGGAACTGCAGCTGAGTTCCTGCAGCATCATCCTAATGTGAAGTAAAATCAGCTTGAAAAATGCACACTGCTTCTTCACTGAGTGCAGTGTCACAGAGGTCAATTTGCCTACTACCACCTTAAAGGAGAAAAGAACACAACCTCTTGATTTTTCCTACTGATTATAGCTAATGGAAAAAATTATTTTTTTTTAAGAGAAGCAGAAGCGTTCAATTATTTTAATGTCTCTCAGGCAACAGGTCAGTGCATTCTCATTGAAGGGTTCACTCCTAACCTCTGTTCATTGGAGAAGTTCTTGCTGACAGTGACATCATTTGTGTTTGCAAATGAAATTTTGCTCTTGTCATACTCATATAAACAGGATTTAATTAGCAATAAGTGCAAAAGATGCACAGTGTGCAGCTGTATTCCATTCTAGGGTCTGAGGTTAATGCTACTGCTATGTAAAAGAGCTTTGCCCTTGAGCTCAGGTAACAGAGATTTTATTCTCATGATGATTAAGGCATTCTAGTCAGGATGACAGCCTACAGAATGAACTTTTCTAAGAGGAAAAAAGTGCAGACAAAAAGAAACAAAAGAAAATGTTTATAAGAGATATCTCTAATGTAAAGTCTTTTAAAATCTTTGTACATAATGTACAAAGATGATTTTGTGATGAGAAGGAAAACATTCAGCACAAGCACAAAAAGTTTTGGTTGGGAAAAGCTAAACAATTCTGTCTGTCTTCTGGATGCTTCTGTGGTCATTCCCACAAAGTGTCTGTTCTGAGGCTGAAAATAGAAAGAGGTGGCTGAAAGTCATGAGCAGTTAAGAGCTACAAGAGAAGCTGAGAGGTTAGAAAAAGTCTGCAAGATGATGATGATGATGATGATGATGATGATGATGATGATGATAATGATGATGAAAGTGTAATACTTAAGGTGCTGATCAGAAGCCACAAGAAAATAAGGACTGAAATTTATCAGAGGCTTCAACTTCCTCCTAACATCAAGAGCTGGAAGCAAGGTTGATATCCTTGCAGTAAAAGTGAAGTGTGTGACGTTAATATTAAAGATAACTTAGCACTACTGTACTACTGATTCAGGTGGGTACTCTCAGAGAAGCAGCTCTATGCCACAGAGCTGAATATTTTTTTCTAAATTAAACCAAAATTGACTCTCTGGGCTTTGCAGCTTAATTCTGTATTAGAAAATAGGAACAGAGGATGCAGTCATAGGAACTACTTCATAATACCCTCCAGCTTCTGTAACTCTGAAAGCCAGTTTGGGGGGTCAGGAGGAGTCTTTTTGCTCCTTGGGGAAGAATCCATAAGGGTGAATTTCTAATGGACTGAACTGCAGCAGATGCAGCATCTCCAGTCCAGCAGATGCAGCATCTCCAGTCCAGTCCAGATCTCTTTCTATATGTTGTATCTGCACAAAAGTATTAGAAGGGCAACTGTTAGCTGTTGGGAAACTCACAAAAAGTTTTAAAGACATTTTGAGCAGCCTTAATTTTTAACACAAGTGCCAAACTTGGGTGAATCCATAATGTGGATTCCTGGAAAAGCACAGAGGGCTCCATTCATCTCCACTGCACCCTGGAATGTTGACGCTGCAGTAATTTGCTACCTGCTGTCACCATTTTGCATCTGTGGCATTTGCTAAGGTTTGTCTTAAGAGGTGGAAACTTTTGCTTTGCCTTCTCATTCATACCTTAATGTACATTACCATGCATCTGAAGGTTCACAGGGTACCTCTTAGTAGATTTTGAGTGACAGCTTTGTGAAATAATTGTCAAAAAAAATTCCTAAACATGAAGCATAAAAAGTCTTACAGGAAAAAACAAGAAACCTGCCATTATAGTGACACCTGATCATATATGACACCACTTCAAGGCAATTTGTCACCCTTGGTGTTAAAATAAGACAAATAAATCACTGTGTGAAAGCACTTCAACCCACAGATAAATTATTGCTCTTGTAAGTAATTTCTTTTGCTAATTCTTTTCCATGAGCAATTCTATAAATGTTTCCATCTCAAGAAACACAAAAACCAGACTTTAAACAGTCACTTTACTGGCAGCAGAGGAATCAAACCCCAGATCATAAGGATTAATCCCAGATCTTCAATATTTTATTCATTTTCTTGCAACAATTCTGGTTTTGTCATATCTTTTTTATTTTCTTCACAGTGTCAGCAAAAGCTTGGGAGCTTTTACATGGCACAGGGATTCCAGGTGCAGCTGAGCAGCCTGTGTAGATCAGCTCATGTTGTCACTGGTGTCACTGACCATGAAGCCTTTCTGCTTCTTGTTATTTCCAAGCACAAACTCTTGGGGAGAAATAGGTTGATTTTTAAATTATTTTTTTTTTTTAATCTTTGGGCTGCAGAACAATCTGAACAAGACACAATTCCATTCCCTGTTAACGCTAAATTCTAAAGTCCATCTCAGAGAGGACTGTGAGCTTCTGAAGGTCTAATTCTGCTCAAGCTGGTCAGCCCTAGCCCTGTGAAACTTGTGGGAAAGAAGAAGATTGAATTGGTCTCCCCTGATTTGATCTGTCACATTCACTGGTGCAACTGTGTTTAAAGGCACCAACAAATCAGTGAATTACAGCAACAACTGGATAAATGGGTGATGTAAATAGATTTTATTTGAACCCCTTTCATACTTCTTCTCTGAGTTCTCCAATTAAATTGCTAAATGATTTGACAAAAACAGTCTATATCACCTAATAATTACATAACATTTTGCACTTCCCTCAAACTAAGATTCTGTGTATGAGGTTAATACAGGAATTTTTAAAAAAGAAAATATTGAGAATTCAAAGGGATGAGGATGGGCTTCTACAGATGAAGACTGTATTTTTGTTGTTATTTTGCAATTTTGACGGGTGCTTGGTCTATTAGAGCCTACCACTATGCCCAAGCAAAGATTTTCTCTTATTTTGACAATGCTATAAGGATAAAAAACACAGGTTCAATGTTATGGGAGACTGTTACTACCTCAAAACCTTGCTGTACACAAAACACTCCGGGGCATAGAGCAAACTGCTTGGAGGTAGGAAGACCTGGAGTGAGGGAAGGGAACTTAATAGGAACTGTAATCCTGTCCAGAACTAGCATGCTATCTCAGCATGGACAGACCTGATAATTTTTAAGCACTCTGTAGATGTCATTCTTCACCAGGACTGGAAAAAAGGGTTGGAGGAACTGAAGAAGTATGCAAAGCCTGGATATTGAAAAGAATTGTTTGCTGTTCTAGACAACATGCTAATTCCTGATAAAATTCAAGTGGAATTTACCCTCTTTAAATTAACATTCCTGTTACCAAGAGGGCGTTTCACTTAATGACAAGAAGATAATTTCAATTAGCATAATGAAGCTCCATCAGGCACGGTGCTCATTCACGACAGGATGAAGCCACTTCCTTTGGTAACTCAAATTACCTCTCAGAAAAGGGTGAAATGGGGCTGACAGAGTGAGGGCACCCCTGACAGGAAGAGCTCAGCCCAGCTGGCCCTGACTGTCCCTGTGAGCTCTCCTTGGCACCACCCAGCAGCAGACAAGAAATTCTAAGCAGTAATTCAGCAAAATGCAGAGCTCTGTACTCAAATGCCATAATACCTGCACATATTTATTACGCTGATGGGTTAATCATACAGTGATAGGCCATATAGGCTGATTTTGACTCAAATTAGAGTGGTTCAGCAATGCATGGTTTGTTCAAGAGAAGGAAAGAATCAATGAAACAGTGATGTCTGAAGACTTTGCAGCTCTGGGATGTTAGTTTTGACTGAGAGATGTCTAAACTCCTAACATAATTCTCAGTGGTATAAGAATCCCAAAAAATGAAGACACAGAAAACATAAAACTTATTTATTATATATTTAATTATCCTTAGGCAAATATCCCTGAATGCTACATTTCTTCAGAAAGTCAGCAATTTTTGCTTAAAAAAAACAAACCCCAAAACATTTAAAGGTTACAAGACAGGAGGAAGACTTATATATATAAAAGACATCGTAATAAACACGTAGAACACTGAGCAGTTTATGGCCCTCTACATGAAGCAGATTAATATCCACCATGCCAATTCACATGCTGTAGATTGTTACAAATAATACCTGATCACATTTCTCTATTTCCATTTCTCCCTCTATGAATTGTCAGTCTTTTTAAATGTGCCCCACTTCCTAGCAATCTTCCCTTTCAGTTCACATTCCAAATATTCTCTGTATAAGCTGCTGTTAATTAACTTGTACTTATTGTACTCTATCCTGTGTTTTTATTTGTTTTTCTCCTTTTTAAATGTCAAAACAACCCTTGATTTTGTTCATCCTAAATCCAGAAGAAATTATTCTGTTCTGGATGTAACTCACAATCTTGAATTACAGAAAAAATAAGAAAGAAAACTACAGAAATCACTACCATCATGGAAGCATTGTGGGAACTTTGTTAATTTTTTTAAAAATGAGGGGTTAGAAGAAAATCTAAAACACTTGCCATAAAAATCTCCACTGTGTGAAAAAAGCAGGAATGTAACCAGTGTGACTTTCATAACTTATGTTCCATGAATAACTATTTTATTTACATTATAGAAAGTGTCTGACTACAAAATCAAATTTCATAGTTCACTGTGCACTGGTTGGTTTATACAATCTCAAAATTTAACTCACCAGAAATTTTGCTCACAGCTGGGAAGCTGCACACATTGTGAGATGTAAATATTGACAGATTATTGTGCTATTGCTCCTTCCAAACAAGACACCCAAATGTGGAACACATTTCATGCTCATTGCACAGGAACAGGAGAATAGACAGGGACAGAATAAAAAATCCAATGAACTAGCCTTCCCCTTGTCCCATCAAGAACTAGGCAAACATCATCAACAATCATTACAACTCAGGAAATTACTTTCTCAAACACAGGGCAGCGAGTGTTCAAATGCTAGGATTTTCTCCTTTTACGTGTCTACAGGAGCAGCCAAAATAATGTTTTATCCATCAGGATTTTCAGTACTTTTGTCAATTCTCTATAACATTTGAAGGGCAATTTGAGGTCTATTCTAATTGAGTATTCTGGCAGATGGTGCACATTCCCTCTAATTACTTTACAAGAAGTCATTATTTCTCTCAGCTAGATGGGAATTCAGTTAACAGTGGATTTTCTCTGGAGCACTTGGAACACACTTTATTGAGGAGGAGCTGCAAAGCAGATGGAACCAGACCCTCCTCAAGAAGGAGCTGGCACACTGTGACATTCAGGAGGCTCCATCAACATCAGCAAACATTTTTCCCCTGTGCAGGTGACCAAGCCCTGGCACAGGCTGCCCTGGGTTGTGTTTAGGCCTAAATTTAGGGTTTGGTTTAGGGTTTCAGTTTTCATTTATGGCTAGAATTAGGGATGGAGTGATGTTTATAGTTGTGCTAATATTTAGGGCTGGACTCAAAGCTTTATATTCTATTTATTCTACAGATATAAGAGACAAAATAATCAATAAACTGAAGAGCAACTCCTGGCCATTTCTAAGAATTTGAAGGGAATTGTCAGTAAGTACTCAGCACACACAATTGGATGGAATCCATTATTTAAGTCTGAGCTCCTAGAATCTGATAACCAACAATTCTGTAATGCTGGAAGTCTGCTATTAGTGCACAAGTTTTAGACACCTGGACCTGATATATTTATACACACTCCAGATTCTTCCCCTGGGTAGCAGAACTCAATTTGGGAGAAAGAAAAAAACACTTGTGCTTAAAAATATGTGATACTGATTCCATCAATTAATTGTGCTCTTTGGCCTTCCTTCTATTCTTCTTTTCTGTTCCTCATTCTCTCTTCATTTATTCCACCCTAAGCTATCACAGGTAGCAGTACCAAAACATGATAACATTATCTTTAGTCTAGAGCAGTGACCCAGAGAAACTTCCAAGCTGCTGAAACACTTCTCAGTAGATTCACAAAGTCTTCTCTGGATCATTTTTTCTCCTCCCCGCTAACAGTCTTTAAAATAAGTGCTAGAAAGGGCTTGAGAACAAATTCTCTCAAGAGACCACTCACAACAGTAGTTTGTATCAGGCTACCCTGTTTTGAAGGTTAAAAATGCTTACCAGCGCTGACTCAAACTATTCAATGACAGATAAGACTCTGTGGGCAGGAAATTTCCAGGCATGGTTTGTGCAGAATAAAGGCCTGACCTCAGTGCCCTAAGCAAACATTCTGCCATTTGAGAGAAGAAATTACATCATCTTCCAAATCCATTCAACAATTTCTTTTTGGAAACCCCAACACTTCTGCAATTAGTACCAATTATCCTTTGGTACTATAATGACACTTACATTACTGGCATTGCAGTGGGTGAACACCTGAATTCAGAGTGGGAGACCGGTGTTTGTGAATGTGTGCACAAGGAGCAGGATCCAGGGAGGGAAGAGAGTGGGATGGATAGAAGCAGGGAGAGAGGGAGGAAGGAGGGAAGGGGAGAAGGAGGGATGCAGGAAGAGGAAGTGGAGGAGGAAAAGGAAGGGGAAGGGGAAGAGGAAAGGGAAGGGGGAGGAGAAGGGGAAGAGGAAGAAGAAGGGGAAGAGGAAGAGAGGAGGAGGATGAAGAGGAGGAGAAAGGGGAAGGGGAAAGGGAAGGGGAAGGGGAACGGAAAGAGGGGAAGGGGAAAGGGAAGAGGGGAAGGGCAAGGGGAAGGGAAAGAGGGGAAGGGGAAGGGAAAGAGGGGAAGGGGAAGGGGAAGGGGAAGGGGAAGGGGAAGGGGAAGGGGAAGGGGAAGGGGAAGGGGAAGGTAAATCAGTGGTCCTGGCCCCAGCACTGATCCAGCTGATGGGATGTCCAGGGTCCTGTATTGCAGGCTTTGTGGAGACACCTTTTTGCAAATTAATTTTCTCCATCCTAGAGTGAAGTTTCTCACATTCTAAGCAAATCAGTTACCATGTGCAGTCCGCTTTCCTTTCTGGAGATGATTCAGAGTGCTTTGGGGGTTGTTGGTAGTCTTGATTCCCCGCTACATGACCTCAGCCTCATTCCTGCACTTGCCTTGGATTTATTTTCAGGAGCCAGAACAAGGATGCTTTTCCCAGAAAACTACTGCCTTGCCCCCACATCCTGTTCTATCCTCATAGTGTGTAATTACCAGGAATCCTTGGCTGGTTCAACAGATCTCCAGCTATCTGTGTTTGAGACTTCACATTAGGCCCATTTCCTTCCACACCATGAAATCATATTCTCCGCAAAGCCAGAGGAGAAATTGTCTATAGATGCACCCTCCTATTGCTTCCAGTCTGGATACAGATTCCTTGAAGTGCTTTTTGCACTGAGCCACACCTGAATGCCACATGTGCCCTGAAGTCTCTTCTGGCTGCTGTGGCTTGGCTGCCCAATCTATTGGATGTAGCCAGAGTTTGTGCACTGTGGCCATCCACTATGTGCCCAGGAAATCACCTGCAGCTGTCAGCTTCTGGAATTTTTACTGCTCTGCACATTCACTCACAGGCCTCTTGGCAGGATTTCTGCTTTACTGCTGCATTCTTTGATCAAAAAGATATTAATCATCTTCTGAGAGAGTGAGGTGAGAGTAATGAGAAATTAATGACTAAATGGCTTTGCCATTATTGGCTGCATAATTGTTCCATTTTCTCCATGTGGCTGCTTGCAACCCCCTCCCTGAAGTTCTGCACCATTTCTAGGACTGTTTTCTTTTGAAGCACAGCAAAAGCTGTTTCCTAAATTCCCCACACTCCCCTGGGTTTCCCTCTGGACTCAGCAGAGGAGCCAGAATGAAGTGATTCCTTCCTGTGACAAGGCTGAACGGGATGGAAAATCAGAAGATTCTCCTGGGAGAGTTCACAGGAAAGTGCAATTGTTCCTGTGTTTCCAACCAAATCTGGACTTGCACACAAAACCACAAAGCTCCTCCCCTTTTCTTGAGCAATACCAAACATCTCTAAGATGTCACAGACCCTTCATATTCTACAAGGGTAATTATAAAAGTGAGAGCAGAATGTCTCCTGAGACATTTATGTTAGCTTTTATACACATGCTAAAATTCACTGTACAGGGCCATGACATGCATACAAGTTCAGAGGAGCAACTAGTTTGGAAAAGTGCAAGTAGATAGTTTTAAATTTTTTAAATGTTTCTGTTTATTTATAGGGGATTTTGTTTGTTTGTTTGGGTTTTTGTTGTTGTTGTTTGGTTTTAGTTTGCTTTTGGTTTGATTTGGTTTTAGTTTTTCTTTGGCTCATATCACTATAAATCCAACACACAGAGAATAGTGAAGTTACAGTTCTAAGAGAATTTCCCTGCCATTCTTTTTGCCACTGAATTCCCTAAGCATTACAGCCAGGCTTATCTCACCAGTCTTCTCCAGGTTAACATACAACATCTTCTTGACAGATGCATTTAAACAAATTAATAATTTGTTTAGACTGTGGAGTTTTGTTTGTTCATTTGCTTTAATTATTTATGTAAAAATCAAAGGAAAAGCAGAAATTCAGATGCTCCTCCAAAAAATTGCAAATATCGTTCAGAAGACCAGGACTATGATTACATGATCCAAACATAGTAATTCACATTGTGAGATGTTATTACAAATAACAATTTTGTTCATGCTGTTATCTATGCCTGAGAAAACTAACCAAGGACAGGCCAATTTAGTATGTGAGGTTCTGGCAGCATTGCATTATTGAGATAAAGAAGTGATTTTTGATTTGTTAATTTTCAATTTTGCCAGAGCCTATTTTCAACATCTCTACCTCACTCCCCATCGTGACAAGCTCTGGTGTGGCAGAATCAGGCCAGTGTTACTGAGATAAACACAGGTTAGTTTCTGTGAATGGTGGAAAGACTGTAGTGAGAGGTGGTTTTTTTGTGTGAAGAGACAAGAAGTAAGGAGAGAAAGGAGAGGAGAGGAGAGGAGAGGAGAGGAGAGGAGAGGAGAG